>JASAMY010002517.1:0-130120 GCA_030248085.1 Paralinhomoeus sp. GSCO2_6 | reverse complement strand
GATGTTCTACTGTTGTATGTGATAAAGGATGCTGGCATGCAAGCAGGTGATGTATGCAACCAAGTTGAGTTCCGCGGCTTTTTCTTGGCTTAAGGTTGGGCTTAGGGTTAAGCTTTGCTTACACTTAGGTTTTTGCTTAGGCTTAGGCTTTGCTTAGGCTTAGGCTTACGTTTTTGCTTAGGTTTTTGCTTAGGCTTTAACTTAGGCTTAGGCTTTGCTTAGGCTTAGGCTTAGGTTTTTGCTTAGGCTTTAGGTTAGGCTTAGTTTTACCCTTAGGCTGCGAAAATCCACTTGCGTGCATACTTTACGTGCCTGCATTATTTATCATATACAACCTGTGCTGCATTTAACGTGCGCCGCATTTAAGCGTAACCGATTGTAACAGACGACCTATAGCGGCTGGGCTAGTGTGTTAACACTTCAGTACAAAAAATAAAACAGTTGACTATTCCATTTGCGTGCACTTTGCATACATGCATGCATGCATGCATGCATCTCCACCAATAAAATCATCATCACCATTGAAAGCCGATAATGACAACCTATTGACACGAACTCATCCATCACAAGGCAGTAGCCAACGAAGCCAAATGGCGGATGGCGCCGCCTACACAGAAAAACAGATATACGGTCTCAGTAGTACACCAACGCGACCGGACCGGACGGGACGCACTGCGAAAAAAATAAAAAATTACCCTCGCGATCGCGCCATCTACACAGAGGAACACATATACGCTATCAGTACTTGAGCGACAGGACCCGACGCGACGGCAGTGATTGCGAAAAAAATCACCGTCCCCATGCTCGGCTCTTCACAGACAAAGACATATACGCTGTCACTAGTACAGCAACGGGACGGGACGGGACGGGATTCACTTCGAAAAAATGACCGTCCCGATGGCCGCCTCTAGCAGCAACGGGACGGGACGGGACGGGATTCACTTCGAAAAAATGACCGTCCCGATGGCCGCCTCTAGCAGCAACGGGACGGGACGGGACGGGATTCACTTCGAAAAAATGACCGTCCCGATGGCCGCCTCTAGCAGCAACGGGACGGGACGGGACGGGATTCACTTCGAAAAAATCACCGTCCCGATGGCCGCCTCTAGCAGCAACGGGACGGGACGGGACGGGATTCACTTCGAAAAAATGACTGTCCCGATGAGCGCCTCTTCACAGACAAAGACATACGCTGTCACTTGTACAGCAACGGGACGGGACGGGACGGGATTCACTTCGAAAAAAGGACCATCCCGATGGCGCCGCCTACACAGACAAAGACATATACGCTGTCACTTGTACAGCAACGGGACGGGACGGGACGGGACTGACTCTGAAAAAATCACCGTCCCGATGGCCGCCTCTACACAGACAAAGACATATACGCTGTCAGTAGTACAGCAACGGGACGGGACGGGACGGGATTCAGTGCGGAAAAATGACCGTCCCGATGGCGCCGCCTACACAGAGAAACACATACGTTGTCAACAACGGGACGGGACGGGACGGGACTCACTCTGAAAAAATGACCGTCTCGATGCCCGCCTCTTCACAGACAAAGACATATACGCTGTCACCAGTACAGCAACGGGACGGGACGGGACGGGATTCACTTCGAAAAAATCACCGTCCCGATGGCGCCGCCTACACAGAGAAACACATACGTTGTCAACAACGGGACGGGACGGGACGGGACTCACTCTGAAAAAATCAGCGTCCCGATGCCCGCCTCTTCACAGACAAAGACATATACGCTGTCACCAGTACAGCAACGGGACGGGACGGGACGGGATTCAATCCGAAAAAAGGACCGTCCCGATGGCCGCCTCTAGCAGCAACGGGACGGGACGGGACGGGATTCACTTCGAAAAAATGACCGTCCCGATGGCCGCCTCTAGCAGCAACGGGACGGGACGGGACGGGATTCAATCCGAAAAAAGGACCGTCCCGATGGCCGCCTCTAGCAGCAACGGGACGGGACGGGACGGGATTCAATCCGAAAAAAGGACCGTCCCGATGGCCGCCTCTAGCAGCAACGGGACGGGACGGGACGGGATTCACTCTCAAAAAATCACCGTCCCGATGGCCGCCTCTACACAGACAAAGACATACGCTGTCACTTGTACAGCAATGGGACGGGACGGGACGGGATTCAATCCGAAAAAAGGACCGTCCCGATGGCGCCGCCTACACGGAGAAACACATACGGTGTCACCAACGGGACGGGACGGGACGGGATTCACTTCGAAAAAATGACCGTCCCGATGGCCGCCTCTAGCAGCAACGGGACGGGACGGGACGGGATTCACTTCGAAAAAATGACCATCCCGATGGCCGCCTCTAGCAGCAACGGGACGGGACGGGACGGGATTCAATCCGAAAAAAGGACCGTCCCGATGGCCGCCTCTAGCAGCAACGGGACGGGACGGGACGGGATTCAATCCGAAAAAAGGACCGTCCCGATGGCCGCCTCTACACAGACAAAGACATACGCTGTCACTAGTACACCAACGGGACGGGACGGGACGGGATTCACTTCGAAAAAACGACCGTCCCGATGGCGCCGCCTACACAGACAAAGACATATACGCTGTCACTTGTACAGCAACGGGACGGGACGGGACGGGACTGACTCTGAAAAAATCACCGTCCCGATGGCCGCCTCTACACAGACAAAGACATATACGCTGTCAGTAGTACAGCAACGGGACGGGACGGGACGGGATTCAGTGCGGAAAAATGACCGTCCCGATGGCGCCGCCTACACAGAGAAACACATACGTTGTCAACAACGGGACGGGACGGGACGGGACTCACTCTGAAAAAATGACCGTCTCGATGCCCGCCTCTTCACAGACAAAGACATATACGCTGTCACCAGTACAGCAACGGGACGGGACGGGACGGGATTCACTTCGAAAAAATCACCGTCCCGATGGCGCCGCCTACACAGAGAAACACATACGTTGTCAACAACGGGACGGGACGGGACGGGACTCACTCTGAAAAAATCAGCGTCCCGATGCCCGCCTCTTCACAGACAAAGACATATACGCTGTCACCAGTACAGCAACGGGACGGGACGGGACGGGATTCAATCCGAAAAAAGGACCGTCCCGATGGCCGCCTCTAGCAGCAACGGGACGGGACGGGACGGGATTCACTTCGAAAAAATGACCGTCCCGATGGCCGCCTCTAGCAGCAACGGGACGGGACGGGACGGGATTCAATCCGAAAAAAGGACCGTCCCGATGGCCGCCTCTAGCAGCAACGGGACGGGACGGGACGGGATTCAATCCGAAAAAAGGACCGTCCCGATGGCCGCCTCTAGCAGCAACGGGACGGGACGGGACGGGATTCACTCTCAAAAAATCACCGTCCCGATGGCCGCCTCTACACAGACAAAGACATACGCTGTCACTTGTACAGCAATGGGACGGGACAGGACGGGATTCAATCCGAAAAAAGGACCGTCCCGATGGCGCCGCCTACACGGAGAAACACATACGGTGTCACCAACGGGACGGGACGGGACGGGATTCACTTCGAAAAAATGACCGTCCCGATGGCCGCCTCTAGCAGCAACGGGACGGGACGGGACGGGATTCACTTCGAAAAAATGACCATCCCGATGGCCGCCTCTAGCAGCAACGGGACGGGACGGGATTCAGTGCGGAAAAATGACCGTCCCGATGGCGCCGCCTACACAGAGAAACACATACGTTGTCAACAACGGGACGGGACGGGACGGGACTCACTCTGAAAAAATGACCGTCTCGATGGCCGCCTCTAGCAGCAACAGGAAGGGACGGGACGGGATTCACTTCGAAAAAATCACCGTCCCGATGGCGCCGCCTACACAGAGAAACACATACGGTGTCAGCAACGGGACGGGACGGGACGGGATTCACTTCGAAAAAATGACCGTCCCGATGGCCGCCTCTAGCAGCAACGGGACGGGACGGGACGGGATTCACTTCGAAAAAATGACCGTCCCGATGGCCGCCTCTAGCAGCAACGGGACGGGACGGGACGGGATTCACTTCGAAAAAATCACCGTCCCGATGGCCGCCTCTAGCAGCAACGGGACGGGACGGGACGGGATTCACTTCGAAAAAATGACTGTCCCGATGAGCGCCTCTTCACAGACAAAGACATACGCTGTCACTTGTACAGCAACGGGACGGGACGGGACGGGATTCACTTCGAAAAAATGACCGTCCCGATGGCCGCCTCTAGCAGCAACGGGACGGGACGGGACGGGATTCAATCCGAAAAAAGGACCGTCCCGATGGCCGCCTCTAGCAGCAACGGGACGGGACGGGACGGGATTCAATCCGAAAAAAGGACCGTCCCGATGGCCGCCTCTAGCAGCAACGGGACGGGACGGGACGGGATTCACTCTCAAAAAATCACCGTCCCGATGGCCGCCTCTACACAGACAAAGACATACGCTGTCACTTGTACAGCAATGGGACGGGACGGGACGGGATTCAATCCGAAAAAAGGACCGTCCCGATGGCGCCGCCTACACGGAGAAACACATACGGTGTCACCAACGGGACGGGACGGGACGGGATTCACTTCGAAAAAATGACCGTCCCGATGGCCGCCTCTAGCAGCAACGGGACGGGACGGGACGGGATTCACTTCGAAAAAATGACCATCCCGATGGCCGCCTCTAGCAGCAACGGGACGGGACGGGACGGGATTCAATCCGAAAAAAGGACCGTCCCGATGGCCGCCTCTAGCAGCAACGGGACGGGACGGGACGGGATTCAATCCGAAAAAAGGACCGTCCCGATGGCCGCCTCTACACAGACAAAGACATACGCTGTCACTAGTACACCAACGGGACGGGACGGGACGGGATTCACTTCGAAAAAATCACCGTCCCGATGAACGCCTCTTCACAGACAAAGACATATACGCTGTCACTTGTACAGCAACGGGACGGGACGGGACGGGATTCAGTGCGGAAAAATGACCGTCCCGATGGCGCCGCCTACACAGAGAAACACATACGTTGTCAACAACGGGACGGGACGGGACGGGACTCACTCTGAAAAAATGACCGTCTCGATGGCCGCCTCTAGCAGCAACAGGAAGGGACGGGACGGGATTCACTTCGAAAAAATCACCGTCCCGATGGCGCCGCCTACACAGAGAAACACATACGGTGTCAGCAACGGGACGGGACGGGACGGGATTCACTTCGAAAAAATGACCGTCCCGATGGCCGCCTCTAGCAGCAACGGGACGGGACGGGACGGGATTCACTTCGAAAAAATGACCGTCCCGATGGCCGCCTCTAGCAGCAACGGGACGGGACGGGACGGGATTCACTTCGAAAAAATCACCGTCCCGATGGCCGCCTCTAGCAGCAACGGGACGGGACGGGACGGGATTCACTTCGAAAAAATGACTGTCCCGATGAGCGCCTCTTCACAGACAAAGACATACGCTGTCACTTGTACAGCAACGGGACGGGACGGGACGGGATTCACTTCGAAAAAATGACCGTCCCGATGGCCGCCTCTAGCAGCAACGGGACGGGATTCAATCCGAAAAAAGGACCGTCCCGATGGCCGCCTCTAGCAGCAACGGGACGGGACGGGACGGGATTCAATCCGAAAAAAGGACCGTCCCGATGGCCGCCTCTAGCAGCAACGGGACGGGACGGGACGGGATTCACTCTCAAAAAATCACCGTCCCGATGGCCGCCTCTACACAGACAAAGACATACGCTGTCACTTGTACAGCAATGGGACGGGACGGGACGGGATTCAATCCGAAAAAAGGACCGTCCCGATGGCGCCGCCTACACGGAGAAACACATACGGTGTCACCAACGGGACGGGACGGGACGGGATTCACTTCGAAAAAATGACCGTCCCGATGGCCGCCTCTAGCAGCAACGGGACGGGACGGGACGGGATTCACTTCGAAAAAATGACCATCTCGATGGCCGCCTCTAGCAGCAACGGGACGGGACGGGACGGGATTCAATCCGAAAAAAGGACCGTCCCGATGGCCGCCTCTAGCAGCAACGGGACGGGACGGGACGGGATTCAATCCGAAAAAAGGACCGTCCCGATGGCCGCCTCTACACAGACAAAGACATACGCTGTCACTAGTACACCAACGGGACGGGACGGGACGGGATTCACTTCGAAAAAAGGACCGTCCCGATGGCGCCGCCTACACAGACAAAGACATATACGCTGTCACTTGTACAGCAACGGGACGGGACGGGACGGGACTGACTCTGAAAAAATCACCGTCCCGATGGCCGCCTCTACACAGACAAAGACATATACGCTGTCACTTGTACAGCAACGCGACGGGACGGGACGGGACTGACTCTGAAAAAATCACCGTCCCGATGGCCGCCTCTACACAGACAAAGACATATATGCTGTCAGTAGTACAGCAACGGGACGGGACGGGACGGGATTCACTTCGAAAAAATGACCGTCCCGATGGCCGCCTCTAGCAGCAACAGGACGGGACGGGACGGGATTCACTTCGAAAAAATGACCGTCCCGATGGCCGCCTCTAGCAGCAACGGGACGGGACGGGACGGGATTCACTTCGAAAAAATGACCGTCCCGATCGCCGCGTCTACACAGACAAAAGACATAACGCTGTCACTACTAGAGCAACGGGACGGGACGGGACCGGATTCAGTCACCAGTTGGACGCCAGCACGACCTAGAAGGCCCAACCACCGAAAAGTACACCCTATCAAAACAAACACCAACATACGTGGTTTTAAAAAAGCATCTCTCAAAAAGAAAAATAAATTAAAGACAAATTTAAATAAATTAAATAAAGGGAAAAACACAAAACAAGCATAACCTATCTATGGGGTACTGCTTCACTTGGGCCCCGCAGTCCCCTGCACAAAATGCAACTGAGCGAACAACTTGTCAAGTGTAAGCTTGGCACATTATAGCAGTGATTTTGGAGAACACACACACTGATAGTGATGACGGAGCGGCGCATTGTAATGTCTATGCACGTGCTGCGGCGGACCCGCACATACCACCTACCTGCAGGGCCCAGGTTAGACGCAGTCAGATTGAATATGACTGGAGGACTGTCAATCGTCTGTAGGTAGCGGGAAGGGAGAGAGGGACGGGGGTTGCTCTGCCCAAAAGACGCCAGCAGTTTCCGGGACATACAGGTATTGTCCGCGCGCTAGCACTCACCGCTTGAGCGTAGAGAAGTTGAGCGGTGGGTTGACAGTCGCCACGGAGTTGACTGCCACTTTGATGAGTCTGTTGGCGACGAACACTTCCAGCGCCGTTGTGTTCGTCTCCGACGAACCTGTCGCACTTCCAGGAGAGCATAAGGCCGAGCAAATAAAGAGAGTAATGAGCACGCCTTCGGCATAGTTCATGCTTGACTTCTCAGCCTTCAAGCAGTAGCGGCGCTAGAGGGCTACTTTCCCGCTCCCCCACCCACTTTTCTGTTTGTTTTGCGTTTTTTCCTCAAGACATTGGTCTGTGGCGCTGTGTTTTCTAAGAAAACGATGTATTTTTAAGCCACTTAGCCAAATATGTAGCAGATCGTCTGCCAGCTTGTGCTCTGCTCTTTGCTGTTGCAAACCATTTTTTCTGACGCGCAGCTTGACAGAGGAAATGCATTCCTTTTGTACAAACATTCTTTGCCGAAATTGACTTACAGATTAATCGAAAACTATGACTTCGCCTGTGCCGTCACAAAAATAGAGCCCCAAACTTCAATTTCTGGCGACACCACTGCCTTTTCAAGATCGGGGCAGCGCACAAATCATTGGCTTAGTTCGCTCGGCAATTCGACGAAGTGAGACTCGTCACGCGACTTGAGACGGAGTGTCTATGTATGCGGAGCCTCCTCTCACTGCTAGTGAACACCGTGGGGAGGTGGGGGGAGGGGCGGAGGGACGGGACGGTGGCTTGCCTTCTGCTCCGCTTAGCAAGAAGCGGCGCGGCAGCAAATTGTCGCTCGCTTCATCGGCAGGGGCGGTGAGTGAGCAACGTGTCGTTCGGGAGAAACAGGGGGCGCGCCCTCTACAAATTAAATTGTCCACGGTGAGCGATTAAAGTCGGCAGAAAAACCAGTCGGTCAGCGGAGACGAACGAGACCGACGTGTGTGTCATGAATTGCTGAGCATCGTCTTAGCATGAGCTAGAGAGTGACAACGGCGGTGGATGCGTGCGTGCATGCGGCTGTAGTGGGTACGCCTTTACGTGCGACCTCGATCATAACATAGCGAGATAAAGGAACGCACAGTTCATTGCACGGTTATGCAAGTGTATAGTGAGCAAGAGATACACTAGCAAACGGTTGTGCGTGCGTGCGTGCGTGCGTGCGTGCGTGCGTGCGTGCGTGCGTGCGTGCGTGCGTGCGTGCGTGCGTGAGTGCGTGCGTGCGTGCGTGCGTGCGCACAGTACGTCTGTATGCGGTACCTGTGCGACTCGTACGAGAAAATTCGCAATATAATCGCACCGTTACGCTTGTATGTTCGACATAAAACTGCTCAGTTGCCAGCCAAAGAGAGCGAGGAACGCGTGAGCCAGGGCGCAGAATGCAGAGGGAGCAAGACTTCGAGAGTCGGTGTTGCTGCAGGTCTGCAGCCACCATTCGTCTCCTTGCACCATCGCCCTCAACGTCTCCAGCTTTGACTGCATCAATTCGGCTCCTTTCGTCTTCTAATGTGGAGCGTTTCCAGAAAATCAGTTACCGTTAATCTTCCAATAGTGTTTCCGGAAGCGGGAGCCGCGAATTCAACATTTCTTTGGCAGCAGACCGTTCTATTTTGGAAGGGGACCATTTTGAGAAAGTGGGGATAGTAAATGGGCAATCCCAGGATCTATAAAGCTTACGGTGATGCTGACGGTCGAACGTCTAATTTTTTCGCAAACGGTTGGACATTAACCGCCGAGACTCACGCAAAGGACAACAAAGTCTAGCAATTTCAATCTCATGTTGCGTTGAGCGACATTTGATTCAACACTATGTGGCGGTGTTTGTGTGGTGCACTGTTGGAGACGAGAGTTGTGCGGTTTTTATGTAGCCAGTCCAAGTACCGTACCCCATTCTCCGTCGTGAGCAGGACGCCCGCCATAGCAACGTCGAGTATCGTCTTCCCAAGTTGAACCGTTGCCGAACCGTTCGCCGTGTAGTCGCGGTAGTCGATCGCGTGACACGGCCCACGGCACAGATGCACGCACCAGGCGCCAACTCGCCTACAATTGCAGTATCGGCAATTCCAACAGGAAAGTCATGATCATGGAGCAATAAATGTTGAAACAAAAGTGCCAAACATTCTAACCTGCCGACCTAGACCTTGCGTGTCATTTGGGGCGGGGGTGGCGCTACATAGGGTAATGCCTGCCCCCCCCCCTCCCACAGTTGCAGGTACAGACAGTTACTACCGTATATGTCCCAAGGAGAAATGAAAGCATGCGAAAAATTGCCGCGCTTGACACATACCGCTGCAGCACGGTGAAATTAAAATCAACGTCAAATTCTCTCGTCGCGAGAATCGCTGCCTTGATGAGTCTTCGCGCCACTTTCAATTGCAGCTCCGTATGCTCCTCAACGGCAACCAACAAAGTGCAAGCGGTCAAAAGGAGAGCAGCACACGCGCCCGTCCTTATGTCTCGTCGCAACCTCATGTTCCACCATAGATGGGTCGCGTGGAATGATGAAGGGGAAAGAAACAGCGCTACTCAAGTAAGTAGCATCGAACTGAAAGAGGAAATTGACAGCCTTAGGCTAAGCCGCCACTGGGCAGAACGAACCGCAGTGTCTCTGCTGGTTGAATCTTCTCTTTCTCTTAAATCGAGAAGCAATTGAACGAGCTGAACAGAATGTGAAATGTGGCAAGCGATCGCGTTGAAAATGAGGTCGCAAAACAAAGCCATTGGTTCATAAAAAACAAGCGGGAGGAACGCTTTCTATTTGTAGGTGAAAACTGGTAGTAAATACGCAAAAGTCAACCGAACTGCTAAACTTCAGTACTCGGCAGAATTGCCCACACCACTCCTCCACAGTTCCTCTTGAACCTGCCTAAATTCGGAAAAACATGTAATTCGAATTATCTTACAAAAAGGTAAAAAAAGGGATGGGGCAATTATATGGGGAGGGGCTGAAAACTTAGTAGTAGTAGCCCGGGTACTGTTGGAGACGAGTGACGCTGTATTTGCAACAAAAAAAACGTTTGCGCTACCGAGCGGAAGTTGCAGAGACAGCACGAAGCACCTCGCCCTCCGTCCTCATGCAGGGGAATCCATCCGAAGACGTCTCCCCCGCAGACGTCTCCCCCGGGCACCTTTTCACAGGCCGAGGCGGAGGGGGACGTGTCTCAGGCGAAGCTGAGGTGCTGGAACCCCAAACCAGCTGCCCGACCCCGAAGGGATGGGAGTAACTTTTCCGATCAAATGTAGCTCAGCCTTGCTCGCAAAAGTCTACTATATATACCCAGAAGGCCGTATTGCAACAATTATTGAACAGGTGTGAGCTTCGTGAGCATAGTGACGAGTCCAGTCGGGAAATCGATAAGAATATTGATTACTAGCTTCCCGAGCTCTTCGTGCGTATTACAGCGACAAAAAGCGATGCTTCAATCAAACCCGTTTTGCCACTGTTTCACAGCAGTTATCGGATTGATGCTCATGAACCACGCGTGTGGCACATTAGCTAGCAGTGACGGATCCAGATTTTCTCACGGTATTGGTGGCGGCCAACTTGGAGCAAGGCAGCTGGATTTTGAAAAGGTGACCCTGTCAAAATGTTTTTGGTGCTGGGCAATTTCGGCGGCGGCTTTGGCTTGGGTTTTAACGTAAGACACACGATTTCGGCGAATAGATCGGGAAGCTACAAGTAGTGTATGTACATACACGTCTATACTTACACTCAAAAAATTTGCCTTTTAGACGATGGATCATTCAGGGAGAGGGCTAATTGTAGGGGGCAAATAAACTATAAACTCAGAGGATGGGGGGCTAAACATTGGCTAAGTAATTACGGATATCGCTTTGTAGGTATCTGAGCAAAGTTTCATCAAAATTGGATGAACAACGCCCGCTCACTCAGTGTACTTACTGTCAAGCGTTGATACTCTAGGGTGGGATACACCCGGTATATGTTCACGCAGCGCATTCTTCTAGTGTTTTGAGACTTCAGTCAATACATTCAGCTGTCTTTGGCGAGCCTTTCTTCTCCAACACATATGGTTCGAGCCAGCTTTGGGAGTCGTTCACCGCGCGCGCGCGCGTGTGTGTTTTCCCGCGATGACGGCGACGAGCGGCTTGGGGACGCGCGCGCTTCTTCGGCTCTAATCGTTTGCCGGTGAACAACTCAATTTGGCCGAAGGCGCTCGCACCGACCCCCACCCACCCCCTCCGTCCAAGCATTAGGGACCGCGCGAGTCGTCCAATTTCGCTTAAGAGACGGCGGGCAAAGAAACGGGCCAAAGGTGGGGGCCTTCCTCCTCTCGGCTAGTGCCGCTGCCGCTTGACTCACTCACTACACTGCAAGAGGAACAAACAGGGCAACTTTCAGAGAGGAAAGGATATCATGCTGCTACGGCGGCGAAATCGGCAGCAGCCTGATGGTGGCATGCTTCTCGGAGTTTTTGTTCTGGCCTCGGCTTCAGCTCTAGGGAAAATGAACTCTGGCAGCAGCAACGAGACGACGTTCTTTGACGAGCGCCAATTGAAAGTCGGACGGAATCTTGGCAACAGAGCGATGTTCGCAGTGATGAAGCGCACCGCGGTCGTCAACTTCACGCAGATCACGAAGTGAGTGTGATTCGTCTTCTTTCAATTTTCTGATCGGCCTTTTCCGCAGTTGGCGAGAGAGTTTTTGCCGCCCGCGTCTCTTGTGTGCTGCGCTCTTTCATTCGGCTTCAAATACGAATTTCTTGAATGATCGTGCATTGCACCCGAAAATTGCGAAATCAACCTCGCTTGGTTTCAGCGCTGTGCGGGCCGAGTGCGTTCGTGTTTGTGGAGATCCTTGCCAGGCGGTGGATTTTCGCAACTTCTCGCTGAACGCCGGCCTCTTTGTGGAGGCGCTAGACTACATTCGCATGTCCAAGACGATTTTGGGTAGCGTCTCTGCAGAGGGAGAGGTTGGCAATGCGTTTGTAGTGCAAAGGCTGGACAGGATCGTGGAACGTTTTTGCTGCAACATTCTCTTTCGAAATTTAAACGTGTCGAACGCTTGGCGACGTGGCAGTCGTTCATGACAAACGTTTCGTTCCAACTATTTCTTGCGGCTTCATACGACAACTATGTATTTGTGCACGTCTGCATCGTTTCGCAATTTTCAGAGCGACGAACAAGCTCTCAGCAGGCAACGTGTGCGCAAACAGACCGCTTCTGCGATGATCTCAGGCGACGAAGGTCCATGGCTGTGGACTTGTCTCCATCACAGCGAAGCATGCAGATGTGATACTTCATTGTACACATTGCTTTCAGTAACCCTCCCCCTGGGACTGTACGCAAAATATTCTTACTTCTAGCTCCGCGTCGTGAATGCAGTTTTGTGCGCAAATCGCAACGAGCTTCATCTGCTCAGATTCGGTCTACCTATTGTACTGTACGTACTCGCTTGCTCGACTCGAAGCGTACGATGACATCGTGTACTAATGTCGATTTTCGTTTGTTTCGCGACTGTGAAAAAAACTCATAGAATTGACGCCGACGTTCAGATCAAGCGGAATGACTTCAAGCGGGCGAGCAATCTCCACCAAAGCTTTCGTTTCGTTGCGCTGAGCGAGCACCGAACCAATCAATTCGAAAGCAAGATCAGCCACGCTTCTTAGACTTATTGACTCGACAGCGGTGTAGTAATCGTAGGTCTGCACCGCAAAGCGCAACTATCACAGGCCTCTATGTGTATGTAGTTACAAGTTGAAGCAAGGCAAGTGCGACGCCACGCAAAGGTGCAAGTGCAACGTCACGCCACAAGCGTATCGACACGTTTCGCGCAATTTGGGCCAAAATCTATGATCGTGCAACGCAATACAAATTTGAAACCTATGTATTGTGCACAATTGCAAAGACATTACGATCAAAACAGCAGACGAATGCTCAAGTTTAATGTATCGTAATACCAAAAGCGGCTCTATCCACCCTGATTAACGAGCCAAAAACTGACTCCATACGGCTTCATAGACCATTAATTGTAATTTATTTTGCTAATTATTTTTTATTGATTCTTTCAGGCTTGCAAATGTCTTGTTGCAGGGTTCATTTTCTATTGCTATATTATATTGCATTTTATATTCAATGGCCCAGTGTAAGACGTAGCGCACAGTCGCGCATCTTCACAGCTTTTATTAACGCCACACACGGTAGCTTGATTTTGCTTGCTATGGGCTCGCCATGCGTCCGCATGCGAGTCACACTCGCCGACACTGGACAAAGCACTCTCTTATGACCTTCGACTCTATTTCTACCATCGACTTGCTTGCAGAGCGCCGATTTCGTCGGAGCGTACGATTAGTGTCCAGTCGGTAGATACCTCTTGGTTGGGAGTGTTTGCGAGCCTTAAGCCACTTCCGCTGAGTGGTGCCGACTGTCGGCGCATCGCTAGAGGAACCGCCGAGTGGTTGCTGTTAAGTGGAACCGCTTGCCATTGTCCTCCCGTGCCGATATGTGTCTCTAGATGCAGAAAGCGCTGGTAACTTACTACCTATACCGACATTCTAGTTTTCAGCGCCCCCTCCGTACAATTTTCTGCGCAACTTTTTTTTCAAAATTGCTGGCAACGCGACGGGCGGGTCGTAGGGTTTTCCGAAAAGTGCCGCGTCGTGCAGGAACCCATCACTTAGACGGGTCGGTGGCTGGTTGTTTGCGTGTTTGTCGAGCATTACGCATGCACGGCACGCGCGTGCGCGCGCGGTCGTGCGTGCCCCGGCTGGGAGAGGTCACTGTTGTGGTGGCGCATCGCACAGGACTTGTGCGTGACAGCGCGACATATGAATGAATGCGCATTGTGCTGCTTGATGCGTTTGTTTGTCCGCTTGACTCCCGGGCCGCGCATGTCAATGTCATTGCGCCGCAGGGGCGCGTCGGAAGCGCGGACGCGACAGCCAAATGGACCGCACGCGCCCGCTGTCAACTTTCCCAGACAAAGCCTGCTCTCTGGCCGAAGCGCTAACTCCATCCAGTCATTCACCTTTCTCTTTCGGAAGTTGCGAGGCTCGATTCCCAATGCCATGCCTCACCAGTTTGCTTCATAAAAAGTTCGTCGATTTTTGGCCAAGGAGGGCGGAGAAGTCACACAGGTTTCGCGAGCCTAAGTGTTAGTGGCCGAGAAAGGGTTAAGAGCGCCTGTCAAACTTGCGGCGCGCGCTCGTGCTCTGTTTCTGTCGCGTCTGGACGCCTTACAACACCTCGTATTGTCGCGGTGGCGGTTTTGCGGAGCGCCCGCCGTTTCTGCGGCCGGTGCTGTTGCGGCAGCAGACGCACAGTGAGTGATCCGCTCTAAGTCAAGGCCGACAGAGGAAGCGCCACGCGCCGCCGAACCTGAACCTGTCGTGTCGCGTCTCTCGTTAGCGCCTCGCGACACGGTCAACTCGTGTTCTCAACAAGAGGATTTGATTCGAGCCATGGCGTATCTAGCAATCCTTAGCCGTAAGTAGATGGACCACTACTCCGAATGAATTTCGAATTGTAAATTGCGAGAAAGGCGTTGTTGGTGTGACTATTTTCTCGTCTTATGCAATTTACAGAGCCGGTTTCCTGTTCAATGTTGCGTTTTACTGCTGTTTTAGTACAGAGTTCTATAGCTCAACAGCAACTGCAAATTAGCCCTTGTCGGCGCGTTCAGATCCGACCGACAGTGCCTTCGTCTGTCTGCTGTCTGGGGCACGACAGACGTGACGAGTTTTGATTTCATCCGTCCGCAGCCTACATTTACGTGTGCGCCCTTACGAATAATGCAAATGGGCGAGTGAGCGCCCCTCCCTGCCGTCTCATCAAACCAATAAAAGCGCGGCCTAATAAAAGAGGGCATTTCCTTCCACGTTTTGCTGTAGTAGTGGCGATTTCAGCGGCGCCGTGTATCATCCGCCCCTCTCTGTGTGTCGTCTCAGCTGCGTCCGCGGTCGACGCGGAAATATTCATGAAAGCCTAATGAATTGCACTGCCTGCCGGCTCGGATACTGACTGACAGGCAGGCTCGGATAGAGAGACATTGGGAGAGGAGAGGCTCGGGGAGGAGAGATGGATACATGGTTCCAGCCAAGGCCGCTGACGACAAGTCTAAGTGGTCGCTGACTCGCGGCGTCGACGTCGACCTCGGCCCGACCACTGTCCAGCTACTCTGTCGTCGTCCCCACTCCGCCCGCCGCCGCCGCCGCTCTAATTAAGTGACCATCGGCACTCGCCCGGGTGGGAACACTGCCCCCGCATCTCTCGACACCCCCCCCCCCCCTCCACAGCGCGTGCGGGCCCGTTTATGGCGCCCCAATAAAAGGCGTAGTGGGCGTTTAGCGCCCCGCGGCGTGATTGAAGGTGGTGCGTGCGTGCGAATGATGTACTACTCACCACCCAACTACTACTACTACTCATGAGGGCCAGCAGTGATTCTCGTTTGACGCCCGCACCAGCCGCGGCCGACTTTGTGTGACACTCGACCTTGAGCGTGTAGTGACCCTGTAGAATATTAGACGCTCTTGATTTGCGGACCGTCGGTGAAACCCTTTGAGGAAATTGCCCATACCCAAGTCTTCTCGTGTGGCGCCACCACAACACTCCCCAGACCCGGATCAGGAGGACGGACTCTTTCGACGTGACGCGTCATGTTCTACCTCCTGGCGCTGCCTTCACTTCTCTGCTGCTGCTGCTGGAGCATCGCGTTCGTGTCTTGCTCAGCCACGAACGTTCCCTGCCAGCACGGCGTGCCGACCGCGGACGGCTGGGGCTGCGAGTGCGACTACGGCTGGCAGGGACGCGCGTGCCGTCTGCCCGTCTGCGGCCGCTACGGAGAGCTGGACTTCGACAGCCGGAGCTGCCTCTGCACGCACGGCCGCGTGGGGCGGTTCTGCGACGAGTTCCACTGCAACCACGGCAGGCTCTCGGGCGATAGGTACGTGTGGCGGGATACCGCAAGGTCTGGTGAAAAGGATGAGCGCATTGGTCAACTTCACCGTCCCAACGCTTCAGCTGCGTGTGTCGTCCGGGCTGGGAGGGCGAGAACTGCGACCAGCCTCTCTGCGACGAGCGTCGTGAGCGTCGGACGGACTCGGCGCCCTACGCTTGCGTCTGTCTGGAGAACTTCTCAGGCTCAGAGTGTCGGCAGTGCGCCGCCCACTACTTCGGCGACTTCTGCCAGCTCTACGTCACACCCGCTCCTCCCCAAAGCCAGCGGGCGGTCGAGAGCGAGCGCCCATCGGTCGACGAGATCGTCAAGGGTCTCGTGACCACCGTGCCCGGTCCTCCGAACGTGACGGTTCTCGTCTTCGCGATCGTGCTCTTCCTCGTCTTCTGCGTCCTCTTGGTGCTGTGCTGCGCGCTCTTTGTACAGCAGTGCTGCATCCGGCCCGTCAAGTACCGCGCCATCAGGGACAAGGCCAAGGCGGTGCACGTCTGACGGTGCCTTGCTGCGTGAAGCGCTGACTGACTTTACATGATTACTGAATTTCAAGTAATTACTTGAAGTCAGCGCGTCACAACTGTTGTACTGCGCGTTAGATTCGCGAATGCCAACCGGCTGCTGCCATTTCGGTGCGTTGCGTGATACCGCGTCCGCTGTCGAGTCGCCTAGACGAGCCGCATTAGATGCAACTGCGAAAAGCGCCGTTGAATTAAGGTTCGCACCTAGGGCGCGTTGTGCACTGAAAAATGTCATGTCTATTTTTTTTCTCGAAAAATTGCTTTCGGTATTCAAGGAATTTTGAAGTTGCTTCAGCAGGATTCAACGATATAGCGTTCAGTGTTCACTAAAAAACACGGCTACCAAGGGGGGGAGAGAGACAATTGATGGAAACCGAAAGCAGGCAATAGTGCGGTTGGAGCGTGGATTCCCTAACAATTCATGCTTACGCATTGAGAAAAGTCCAGTCCAGAGAAAAGTCTTACCGTAAACCCTCTAGTTAGCACCTTGCTTTATGGGTGTGGTTCAGTTTGTTGGCTGGTCAAATCGGACCCACCCCTTCCACAGTGTTCGTGGGTGTGTGCGCGCGCGCGCGTGTGCACTTTTGTACATGCGTGCGTGAGTGCGTCTGAGAACGTGTGCACAGTGTAGATTTAACCTCCTACCCTCCCGATGTGTGATCCCCCCTTTTTAGTCATCAGCCCTACACCGCAACCCCTCCACCATTATCCCCTGTCCCAAGACGTGTCATCCCGCTGCGTCAGCGGCTGGCCGCTGTAGAGTCGTCAATTGCACAGTAGCGTCTCTGTCAAAAGTTCTGCACAACCAGGCGTACACCAACGACGGCGGAGCATCTCAAAAGCACCCAGTACGCTGCTGCGCTGCGAGCTGCGCTACAATTTCGAACGCGGCCTGGCGACGCACAGAGCAAATCACAGAAACTGGTATTTCGGTGTGGTTTGAACGACGCTAACTCCCATCTACTATTCACAACAGTGCCACCGCCACACGAGCTCATACCTGCAACTGGCGGGGCTTTTTGCTGCGGAACCCCCCCCCCCCCCGCACCTCCAAGAAAGGCCATTAACCCCCCCCCCCCCAGGGCCAGACGCGGTTGCAGGTATGAACGAGCCTGAGAAGTAGGTAGTCGCTGCCCTACGTTCCGATATCGCTGTCCCGATAAGCAGGCCGTTTTAGATGAGACAAATTACAGTAATTATGGCAAGGCATAGATGCGCGTATTTCTTATCACAAGCCGAATCAACGCACCTTCCTATCACCGCGCAGCGCAACTTACGCCCATTCTCCGACGGTCGCGGCGGCAACCCTTTCCCGGCCGATTGATTGATTGATAAGCAGCAAGGATGAACGATGATAAGTAGATGAAACGACACTCATAGAGCGACTATGGATTTGGTCGGTTGGCACTTGGGGCAGCGAGCCGGCCCCTCCTCGTTTTCCGCCCCACTCCGCACGCAGAAAGCGTGGAAAATGTGCTCTGAACAGCAACCAAAGTCTGATTGTGAATGTCTGTCTGGCGAAGAACACACCTAGGAGTGAGGTGAGATGGTCCTAGCTAGGAGGATTGAGGGGGGTGTCCAAAAAGGAGACATTGTGCGCCAAATAGCGTTATTTTGGTGCGCTTACAAGTGGTCATGAAACACTGAACACTGAAACCGGCACAGCGTTTCATCATTCCGAAAGGGTTGATTGAAAAAAACCTTAGAAAATTTCTATTGGGTGGGTGACCTCCGACTTGGGGGGGGGGGGGGTGTGGACCCCTGTCACAGGTCTCATAAAGGGTATGGTAGACAAGTGTGTCTGTGCTGTGTGGTGGAGTACGCGCAGACGAACGTACAGCGAAACCCAAACTCACCACACTCTTTGTAGAGGATAACAGTCCGATCGGTGTGCGACACGACCGCATCCAAGGCGAGTCGGCAAGCCGAGCACAAGCTGCAAACAATAGTAAGCAGTAATACGCGTTCGCTGAAATGCCGTATAATCTCCAATACTGCCCCGGGTGCTACTTCAACCTTCGGCTACAGGGGGGGGGGTCTATTAAAGGAACGGACATTATTAGAGAAGGTACGGTAAAGTCGCCAGCTGCTCTCACCTGGACAACGCGAGATTGGCGACGAGGCCACTGGCAGCGGCGGCGTCGGTCTCCGATTGAGCGGCCGTCTCCTCTCTGGCAGCGCTGAGGCCGTCCGTTAGATCGGCGAAGAGCGAATCAGAAATCTAAATATTTGTTACTCTTCCAAAAAAAAATTAAAAAACTCTTTACCCACCTCCTTGGGAAGGGGCCACTGGGCGAGCATGCTCTTGGTGCAGAGCACCGTTGCCAGTCCCGAGAACAGCGCGTCGGAGTCTGCCGACTCGGAGTCGAGGTCGATTTCCGAGCTGAGGAGCTGCGATGCTGCCTCAGGCCCCACCGAGCGGAACATCAGCAGGACGAGCGCGCTTAGGGGCACTTCGGCCAGCCAGCGGAACGGTCGGCTCGACCACTTGGGCTTGAAGGCGACGATGGTGGTGGGCGTCGAGGGTACTGCGCCCTCCTCGAAGGCCGGGTTCAAGTAGGTGCTGAACTGGAGCGAGCCTTCGTCCCTTCCCGCCACAGCAGCATCCCTCTTAGGCCCTTCTGCGCGAGAGACGGAGGAGCAGCCCTCGGTGAGCGGACAGAGCTGGTCCAGGAAGCGTTCGAGCGTCTCCTCAGAGGCGCTGACCGAGCACAGCTCCTTGCCGCCTGTCGTCGGAAGTGCCGACTCCGCCGCCGCTCCCGGTGGGCGCGCGCGCTGCCGACGCATCTGGAAGGCGGCGAGGCACTGCTCGCAGAGGCTGCTGTCCTCCTCCTTGCGGTGGTGGTCCTTGTGGTGCCGCAGCTGGTTCCAGAGTCGCAGCAGCTGCGTCCACTCGTCGGAGGTCGAGGGCACGCCACCCTCTTGGAACTGGCCGACGTAGCTGGTGCGTGGGACGGCGTCGAAGAAGCGGCCCACGTTCAGGGAGCAAGTCCAGGACTTGTGCAGGCCGCAGCCGGAGCAGTGCTGCTCGGGATGGACGTGGACCGCAGCGCTCGACGCTGACGACTGGTCGCCACTGCCTGGCCGCTGCTGCTGCTGCTGGCCCAGCACGACGGCGGCGGTCTTCTGCGCGAGTTTCTTGAGCTTGGGCGAGGAGGAGGAGGTCTTGGCCGCCTTCTTGACCTTCTGCTGCTTCAGCGTCCTCCTGACGGCCGGCACCGCTGGCAGCGCCTCGAGCATCCGATCGGCCAGCTCCCCGTTGAGCATGGGCGGCGACGGCTCGGGAGGGTGCGCGTCGACGGCGGCCTCGTCCTGCCGACGCTGGAGGGGCTCGCCGTTCTCCAACCAGTCCATCTCCTTGGGGTAGGTGATGTCGACAACCAGGTAGCCCGCCTTCTGCTGCTGCTGCTGCTGCTGGTTCCCGAGGTGATTGCCGTTCTCGAGCGTCGGTTCCGGTGTCGCGGCGAGCAGGGCCAGCCCGGAGGCCGAGAGTCTTGGCGCCCCAGCGGCGAGCTTGCTCCTCCGATTCCGCTGCTCGTCGTCGTCCAGCACGGACGCGCTGTTCCAGTTCCGCTGCAGGCCGACGCCGCCGTTGGTCAGCTGCTCCGAGTCGGACGTCACGAACTTGTCCGCGTCCGCGTCAGCCTTCCGTCCGGCGCTCGGACTGGCCGGCTCGGCGTTGGCGAGCTGCTCGGCCTTGGCCTGGTCGAGCAGCGCGAGCATGCGCCGTCGACTGGGCTCGTCGACTGGGGCGTCCTCGTCGAAGCAGTGGTTGAGCGCGCCAGCGATCACGTCCGGTGTCCAGGGCACCCGATTGACGGTGTCGGCGTAGGCGAGCATCAGCTGAGCGGCCGGCGCGAATGCCTCGCGGGCCTGGAGGCGCTCCACGGCCGCCACGAAGGGCGTCAGCGTCAGCTTGCGCAGACTGTCGGAGGAGGGGTCGAGGAAGAAGAAGTCGGCGCCGCAGCACGAGTATTGGGGCATGTCTGCGAGAAGAAGAACGCTTACTCGCATACGTTGACAAGGAATTCGACTTCGAGCGTGGCTTAATTTCCGAAACCACAGGGTTCGAGGAGGGGATGAATGCGCAGTCGGACTGAGAAATTCTTCCACCAAAAAAGCGTCAAAACAGAAACTTTTGTTGATCAAAAGAAGCAAATGCCTAGCTTTATTTCGTGCTTACGGTCAACAACAACACTGAAAAGGACGCAAACACAGTCTTGTATTATTTTGTACAGGTTGGAAAAGAACTACCGAAACAGTGGGGGGGGGGGTAAATTCAGACTCCCCGCCATGTTACAGGTGTACGTTACAAGGCACACACCAGTTCACAAAGAAAACACTAAATACACGCACTATACCTTGTCCGGTGTCGCAGACCAAAACGACCGTCGCCTTCCTGGGATGAACGAGGCAGATTCGCGACGCGTTCACCGTCAGAATGTACTCTTCTCTGCAACGTCAACACTCTCGTTTGAAGAGTGGTGGCTAAATTAGAAGGGTGGAACAATTGCACGCACCCATCAGCTTCCAAAACGTGCATTTTGTAGAAGGAGATGACGGGCGGCGAGCCGGCGGCGGTCCAGTCAATCGATGAACTAAACCGGCTCGTTTGCATGCAGTGAGAGGGTGTCCCCATCACTGGCAATGCGTGCGTGCGTGCCGACCTGTAGGTGACTAGGGGTGCTGCGGGCACGGTCTTGAGGTGGGCGAACTGATGCGTGGAGTAGACGACGCCGTCGCGATCCACCTCCCAGAGCCGGCCGTTGGGCCTTCCGCAGAAGATGAGCGGCCTTTCTGGATCCTCGGTGGGATAGAAGCAGGCGCCGTAAGGACCGGACCTCAGCTTCCGGCCGATCTGCTGGCACGAGGACCTGAATGCCAAGAGGACACGCTCCAATTTTGTGTCGACATTATTTGAATCGTCAATTGCATTGCAATCAGGGTTGCATAAAAAAAAAATTTCAAGTTTTTTTTTTAATTAAAAAAAAAAATTTTTTTTTAAATTGACTTAGGAGCCATCATTGGCGCCAAATACCTGTACTATAAGATACTTTTAGCCTATTAGAGTGTCAAACACAAGTACTAGTGCTTCCCTAAAGCCTTTAGAAGCGCATTTAGCATCGTTTTAGTCAAATGGTGACAAAGCCGCTGCCTCTAAATGGTCGTGTACGGTATCGCACTATGTTGGGAACCAGTTGGGAACCCCAAAAAGAGCTTGGTTTTGGTGCTAATAAGCAAGTTTATGCATGAATAACTACTAATTGTACCATCTAAACACCATTTAAACGCCTTTTTGCCACTCAAAAGCTAAATTTTACCCAAAAACAGAGAAATTTTTTTTTTTAATTAAAAAAAAATCCAACTTTTTTTAAAAAAAAAAAAATTTTTTTTTTTAAAAAAAAAACTTTTTTTTTTTTAAATTGTGCAACCCTGATTGCAATACTTTTTCCATTCTCGCGGTCATTCTTCGCATCTATAAACAATACTTTGCAAGCTAGAGTCGAGTCATGTGCGCAGGCGGCTGGGCAGTGGCAGGGCACCGTTCCTACCTGCCGTATTCGTATAGATAGCAGCGGGTGACGGTGGAGACGAGCAGGCCGTCGTTGTGGATGTCGAGCTGCACCACCGCGCTGTCCAGCTGGATCAGCGCCTCCGTCGCCGAGCGGAACAGGTTGCGCGTCTGCAAGAAAAGAATACCAGTTGCTACAAAAAGGTGTTCTATACAACGGGACAGTGGGAACCTTAGCTAGCTTGTGTGCCTACGGAGCGTAGTGTTTGGATAGCAGGAAAAGCGAGTTATCGACGGACATCCGACATCCTGCAATTTCGAAGGCGAATGTAACTGGGCGGGGGGAGGAGGGGGGGGGGGAGGCGACGGGTTGGCCTTTCAGTCAGGCAAACAGAGGCCGCCAGTAAGGCATACCACCTGTAACCGGGTCTGGCCGAGTGGGGGGGGGGGAGTTTGGAAATATACTGGGGAGTGGTAACCCCTCCCAGTTACAGGTATGCAGTAAAGAGGGGCGGCCTCCAACGCACGCCGATCTTGCAGCAGCTGAGCAGGCCAGCGCTGTCGGCGCAGAAGAGCCTCGTGCCGTCGCTGGCCCAGCGAAAGGCGGTGATGCGACTGCCGACGTGCAGGTTTGAGTTGAGCACCGTCGCGGGACAGGGACCGCTCAGGCCCAGCACGCTCACCTGGCCCTTGCTGGACAGAAAGAAAAAATGAAATCCAGTCAAAATTCCACAAAAAAAAACGGAAAGAAATACAGAAAGAGCTGCACACCTCGTGGCAATCGAAATGTACTTCTCGTTGGGACTCGTGGCGATCTGCTGGACCGAGCCCTCCTGCAAGCAGCTGGCATGGTACAATGATACTACTAGAGTGAACAATGCCATAATCAAAGAGACGAGTGATCAATGTACGTACACACTATCTTTATGTAGTCACGGTGAAGCACTTTTATTGACGATGAATCGGAAGCGGAAAATTGGAGTCCTTTTCACCCACTCTCCTCAAGCGTTTCTACACCACGGGCAAAACTGATGGCTTTGCGCTTCATCACGTCCCTCACTCCGTTCGTCCCTCACTACCCACTCTGTTACCGTTTCTTTTTGTTGAAGTAGTAAATGTCTACAGGAGATTAGTACTACTACCACCACCTCCCCACCTACCACCCCCCCCCCCCACCCGCCGTTGCCCCAGTGCGGTGGCGGATCCAGAAAATTCCTTCGGATAAGGGGGGGGGGGGGCGGATCTTGCAGAAGGGGGACCCTGTTTTAGCTTACGGATTCGCTGAGCCATATATATACGTAAAAGGGACAAAAATGTTGAGATTATCGACAACTCAAAAAAAAATTTTATTATCCGAAAAAGGTCCGCTAAGCACTAGCGGATCCAGAAGGGGGAGAGGGGGGTCTCCCCCTCCTGTCAGCCAGGTTCGGGGGGGGGGGAGATTTCGGGGGGGGGGGGAAGAAGGAATGAAGGACGAGCACCGGGCAGAGGTGGCAGATTCGTACGTTTTCCTGGGATTATGCCACTCAAAAGCGCAAAATTCTCGCCTGTGGCGCTGTGATTCTATTGCAATTCACTATTGTGTGTCAAAAATAGTGGAAACAAAGCAAATGCCGATGCCACGGCCAAAACTTGACTTTTTGGGATAAACTACAATGAAAAATTCGACCTTCTCTCTCCCCCCCCCCTCTGTCAGAAAATCCTGGATCCGCCAGTGCCGGAAGGCACCCCAGGACTGCCTTCAAGTGCCAGAGTGTCCGTCCGCCCACCCCCCCCCCCCCAGTTTTCTGAAGGGTTATGGGTTCATCCATTCCCCCCCCCCCGAGATCTGCCACTGACAATACGCGCCTACTTATGTATACGCGCATCAATAAATGCTTCTCGCCTGCCACACGCGAACAAGAGATGCACAGATTCGCAAGCACGAACGCAGACACGCATACCCTGGCGGCGATGACTTGCACTGGGACGGAGTTGAGGCTCTTGCGATAGCGCGCCGCGTAGCGCGAGAAGAGATAGACCGTGCCACTGGTGCTGCCCACCGCCAGGTAGTGAGCTGACGCCGACAGACACGTGTACTGAACGAGCATATGCACTGCACCGTAACGTACATACACTGTGGGCCAAAAAAAGTGATAGACGCAGCTTTGCCAGTCTCGTTCTCGTGACCAGAGGGTCCGATTGAGCTCAAACTTTAACATGATATACCTAGACATGTTCTGCGCCTACAAGCCAAAATTCATTAAATTTCGTTAAGCGCCGCTCAAACGGCAGCATTTCTACAAAAGCCACGTCAATAATCGAGTGTTTCTCGTGACTAGCACGTCCGATTAGGCTCAAATTCTGTCGCAACACATGCCAACTTGCTCTGGTAAACATGCCGGTCAGGCCGAGTGTAAGAGGGGGTAAATGTGGAAGGAATAAAACCGAGACTTTCCAATTATGGGCATTCCACCCGTGGGAAAGAAAGAAGCGCACCTTAATTCGATCGGAGGAGCTAGTGGGGAAGCTGAGGTCCTCCAGTGACGCCAGTTCCACGAACAGACTAGAAGGCAACCGTAGACTCGGCTTCTCCCCGCCAGCCGTTTTGCTCTGCTGCTCGCCATTCTCGGGCAAAAAAGGCTCGTCCGGCAAGCTCGTGCCAACTTTGAGAGCCGACAGCTCCTCCGTCAGAATTTCAGAACTGTTCTCCAGCTCCATGTCAGCCATTCACGAGAGAAGAACAGCGGCTGGCTAACTTTAATGAACTGTCTGTCGCGCAATGATAACCCCTAATGGGGAAAAGCAAGTTCATTGTGCCATTGTGCTGAGAGAAACACACCATAATATTTTAAATGCGTCGACGCTCAGTGCTCAACTGTTAAATACTAAAACAACGCGTCACACGCCACATTTCTTTTTACAACACTTTGATTTTATGTAATCTTCTAATAAATTCTATCTATTTCTATATTTTTTTAATTCATATTTGGTTGTACAGGGGGGGCCATTTAGCTATCGTCGGTTTCATTTCGTTGTAACTGCACCGCTTTGCAATGTTACACGCAATGCTTTGCAAACGAATATGTTGCACCTATGCTTGTGGTGACGTGTCAAACGTGCTTGTTTCGACCGAGTCTCCACTTAGGCTTCAAAACTTTCAATTACCTCAATTACCCAAACTTTCAATTACCCCCTAATCTCTTCAAAAAATGGCGATTTACCCTCAAGCCTAATTCCGTTTATAAGCATAAAATAAATAAAATTTATATACACCGCAAGAATATATGCGATGGGCTCCTGCTGTCAGGAAGCGGTAGAAGCGTTGGCCCTGGCCCCACTTTCCATAGGAGTCGACATATAGGTCCAGCGGATTTGCCAGGGCTTGGCAGTCGACGAGAAAGGAGCACTCGTTCAAACCCGCAGGCAAACTGAGGGGCACCTTGCGAGCCGACGCCAACTCGCTGAGTTTTCCGCTGGGCAGCAGCACAGACAGTGCCTCGTCTACCGAATCCACAAAGTGTGGCTTCAGCAAGCCCTCCGAGCTGATGTTGTCGTTTGCTTTGTCGCCGCTCATTTTCTAGCACACTTTCTCTACATACAACTTCAAAAAGAAAGATCCGTTGCGGGCAATTACCAAAAAACGCAACAGACGCAACAGACCCTAAGCCTAAGCCTAAGCGAAGCCTAAGCCTAAGCAAAAGCCTAAGCCTAAGCAAAAGCCTAAGCCTAAGCAAAAGCCTAAGCCTAAGCAAAAGCCAAAGTCTAAGCCTAATCCTAAGCCGTTGCGTCTGTTGCGTCTGTTGCGTCTTTTGGAAATAGCCCAACTGCGAGCATGTGGTGCCCACGTTGTTTTAGTATTTAACAGTTGAGCACTGAGCGTCGACGCATTTAAAATATTATGGTGTGTTTCTCTCGGCACAATGGCACAATGGCACAATGGCACAATGAACTTGCTTTTCCCCACTAATGCGTTGACTCTCGTTGCTCAACCGTTAAATACTAAAACAACGCGTCACACGCCACAATTTTTACAATAGGTTAATCTAAGTAATCCCATAGTTGTATTTTATTTTATTTCTTAGGCTTACGCTTAAGCTTAAGCTTAGGCTTTTGCGTAGGCTTCAGGCTTGTGCGAGCGCGCGCATGTCCACATGCCTGCACACCTAACATGCACGCGCGCATGGGCGTGCACGCACGTGCTCTCTGCAGGCACGCACGCACCCTCGCGCGCACGCACGCACGCGCGGCACGCACACAAGCACATGCACGCACGCGCGCAGGCACGCACCGCACAGATACACAAGGACACCCACGCCCGCATGCTGCTCACACGCGCGCACGCTCGCACAAACGCACAAGCGCGCACGCACGTGCACGCGTTCAGGCGCGCACGCATGCGCGCGGGCACGCAGGCATGTGGACATGTGCACGCTTGCACAACAAGCCTGAAGCCTAAGCCTAAGCAAAAAAGCCTAAGCCTAAGGCAATCCTCAAGCACGCACGCGCACAGGCACGCGCACACGGGCACGCTCGCACGAACCCGAACCTAAATCCTGAGTCTAAGCCTATTAGCCTAAGCCTATTGTGTGTGATCGCGTTGTTAGTATTTTACAGTTAAGCAGTGAGCGTCAACGCATTTAAAATATTATGGTGTGTTTCTCTCGGTTCACTGGTTCACTGGTTCACTGAGCTTAGGTTTCCCTCTTCGACAGCGTCATCCACTGCTCCCACGTCGGTAAACCGTAAACCCACACATACGACGCCCAGAGCTACTACTCGCCCAATCCGTATGGATCGAGCTGCAATTTTGATTTTGCAGAACGATTAGAAAAGGTTTGCAAACGCTGAATGGTTTAGTTGCTTCTACTGTTGAGCTCTGATGAATCCTCTCAAGAAAGTTTTCTTCCTTTTTGGTTTGCATGGGTTCCTCATCGAATTATTATCCCAGAATAAGTTTTGCGTAAGTTAAGAATTTTGGAAGCTATTTGAATGCAGCTCTATCTGTGTTGCTGCATTGTTGAAAGCACTCAAAAGCACAATGGTGATTTCAGCCAGAATTTTGTGAACTTTAGGCTTGTGCGCTTTAGCAAATTGGGCGGCTCCGATGTTCTGATCAGGCTCTTTACTTATAGTTTGTCGCAGCTGGCGAACCTTTCTTTGCCCTTATCTATGAAACGCCGTGTTTGGACACCGAGACAAGAACAGCGAAACCACCATCAGCGAATCACCTTAGCACATACCTGTACGTGGGGGGGGGGGTGGTTGGGGGGGCTTTGGGGGCCCCCCACTAGTTTTTCAACCATCCCCCCAACTCCCCCCCGACCCCCCCCCCCCCAGAATTTTCCCAAAGGATTTTCGTCATGTCTAAAACGATAAAAGTGAGTAACTGTTGGTGTTTTTCAGTGCTTTTCAGTGTTATATGACCATAAAACAGCTAAATAACACTGTTTACACCCTTTTTATACCCATTTTAGACCAATAAGTACCATTATAACTCAAACAATGGCCAGCTACCCCCCCCCCACTTTTTGCTCCAGAGACCCCCTCCCCCAAAATCGGCCAGCTACCCCCCCCCCCCCCCCTGCCCGACCCAGTTACAGGTATGCCTTAGCAATGAAGCTACTTCTCTTCTGCTCCCCTGTGTGTTCCGTTTCCTTACTGCAGTTTGTTTTTCCTCCAGTGTCTTGTCTCTTTTACCTTCTTATTCACTACGCGCGTTACCTTCCCATTGCAGTAGATGTGGAACAGGGGGCCCTGAACTGCGAAGTCCTTGCCCCATCTGTAGAGAGCCAGCTTCAGCTGCTTTGCCTGCTCAGTTATGCTGCCTGCAAGGAAGGACTTTCTGCAAGTCTGTGCGAAAACGACACGCAGATTCATTCTCCTACATGGAAAAAAATGCGCTTGACTCATTCATTCATTGAGTTCCTGTTACTGTTAAAGCGTGGGACATTGAGCTTGTACCTAACACCGTAACCTTCTACTTTTCAACCCCAACACCCCAACCCCTCACTTAGTCTCCCACTCTAGGGCCTCCAGTTTGCTAGTATTAGTCCCCCAGCAAAATTAGCGCCCCTCCCTAAATGATCCACCGTCACGAGACCAAACCTTTTCTGCGATTGGGTGCGGATGCGCGCGTATGCGTGTGTGTGTATACCAATAGTGTTCTGTACTGTTGGCTTGGGGGAGCACAGACAGACAAGCTCGTCGACCACAGACACGCAAGCATTCGGCCGAGAACTCACAGATGCCGTTGCAGAGCTTATGCGACGGCGCGCCGCTCCGCAGTGTGCAGCCCTTGCGCAGTATTGTAAGGCGCCCTTGCGGAGTCTCTCTACCCATCGTCACGCAGATTTGTTCCTTCCTACGGTATACAGGTACATACGTGTCGATTTGGAATCGGGTTACAAACGTCCCATACGTGTATAGAAATGCACGCACGCACGAACGCACGCACGCACGCACGCACTCACGAACGAACGAACGCACTCACTCACTCACTCACTCACTCACGCACGCACAAACCCTTACGTGCACAATTTTGCCTCAGCAGCGATTGCCAGGCCTAGAACGGCGAGCGCCAGAGCCACTCCTTTCTGAAAATGCAAATCGTTTTCACAGAATGCTATCACAACAACGAACAACCGAACTGATGCACTGACCATTTTCTGCGCTGAATGACGGGCGCAAAAATAATTAGTCGAAAATGTTAGTGAATGCTGACTGACATTGGCGCTGCTCCGACATACTATTTATGAGTTAATTAATTTAAAGGTGCACACGTTGGCGGCTGCGCAAGCGCCAAGTACGCTTTCGTGTCGCGCGTACCAGATTGGTACCACTACCAGTGTCGAAGATTCACAACCCACCCATGTGCCTGTCTGTAACGACATCACCAATCAAAGGCTAAACCGAAGGGCAAAATCAACAGCACGGACATGTAGAATCGAAGGGGCCTTGCTCACACGAACATTTGCAAGCATTTGACTCAACCCTGGCCTGTGCAAACGCAAAGTGCGCTTTCGTGTCGCGCGGACATGGCTGGTGCAACCAGTGGAAATAAACCAAGTAAGAATAACCGACTCGCAATCGCAACCCACACACGTAGTCGTAACGACATCTCCATTTAAATTCTACTATTTCTAGAACAAAAGTAAGACCGAATGTGCGGCAAAGGTGTAGAATTCAAAGCGCCTTGATCCCATGAACTTCAACAAGCGTTCGACTCAATGTCCTAGACTGTAGATTCCACAGTTTCGTTGGCTATCGTTATAGTTGTTATTGAACAGTTTGATATCGCGCCTGAAGTTGAAAGGTGCCAAGGTACCTATGATCCATGACCCCGATGCATTTGCAGCAACACAGCGCTTTATGTACTGTATGTCCTTGTCAGTGGAGTGTGCGTACCTATGTATGTACAGTGTACGTAGCCATTGTATTCAGGCAATCAAAAGTTATAGGCGATCGAAAATCCAGAATCTCGCGCGCGCAAGTGCTCACATATTAGGGTTGTACGCTGACGCGTACACCCTGATTGTGTAACAACGATTTGCTCTGATCGGTTTCTTCAATTTGCACGA
Organism: Paralinhomoeus sp. GSCO2_6; assembly: GCA_030248085.1. Taxonomy (NCBI): domain Eukaryota; kingdom Metazoa; phylum Nematoda; class Chromadorea; order Monhysterida; family Linhomoeidae; genus Paralinhomoeus; species Paralinhomoeus sp. GSCO2_6. The sequence continues at coordinate 100,427 of JASAMY010002517.1, read as the reverse complement.
AATGTCGTAGACGTGGTGAAATTTTGCCGACCTTTACAAAGAGCCGAATTGGCTACAAAGTCTCAACCAGTGCGAGTTCTTAGAATTGCCGGTTCTTCTTTTCTTCGTAGACCTGCCGGCGTATGCCGCAGTCGACGGCCGCCTTGCGCTGCGCTTGCGGCGATGGCCCGCGCTCGCGTCTCACCTCCTCCACTCCCAACGTCGGCGTTCGCATCGCGAAGCCGTCGGCAGGCATCGATGCCGACAGTTTCGAGCCTCTCCTGACGAGTTAGCGAATTCTGCCTTTCTTCCAAGGGTACAAAAGCGGCTCTGACTAGAGCCGTGCGTGCCTGATGCCCTCGTCGCAGTAGAGTTTGGGCGCGCGCTCGGGCTGTTTGTCGGACGCGTGGGTGTGGGGCAGTTGCGGCAGCTGCTCGCCCGCCTCCAACGCTCGCCAGAACGCGTCTTCGGCCGGTTCCGGCGTCGTGACGTCGCGGCCGCTCGACGCACGCACCATGCACAGGGACAGCTGGACGAAAGGTTTCCTAGTGTCGATGCCATAATTATGACGCGTCGTCAAACCTTGAAATTGCGCTCGATGATCGACTCGACGTCGATGTCGTCGTCGTCTGTGCCAAACGGTCGCGACATCTGCAAGCCAACCTGAACGAAAGCAGAACCGGAAAGCTCGCGCATGTATACATGGTTTGTAAAACTCTCAGGAATCTGCAACCTTTAGCCAGCCGACAAGTATCACGAACTGAAAAATCGTCACGAAAGGAACGAACAGATCGATTCCGTAGCCAGGGTAGTTCTGTTCTAAATTAGAAAATTTAAAATTTTATAAAATTAATTTTAAATTGTAGGCTGCATGCACAACGTGAATTGCATACCGGTTTTCAAATACTGCATTCCAAAGAGAGCCAAGGCGAAATACACCATTGTGGAAAAGACGGCGACTTGGGTGTACGTGAACGGAATCTGCACCCAGTCCAATAAATACAGAGAGCGCATTTTCGTTCGCATCGCCACGAGTTGCCGTATGGCGTTCAGCCTGACAATTTCCGGTGCTTGCGTCGCTTGAGCGTTGATCTGGGCCACGACCCAGTCCAGAGGCAATTGCCACCGGCCAGAAGTGCGCTGAATCGAACAGTTCGCCTTGGATAGCTGCCCATTTTTATCTTTCAGAGTGAAACATGGCAATCAAGTGACAACACAGTGATATCCCTACGAAAAGTCTCGTTCTAACTTTCAACATTTCACATCACTATTGGTAAAGTCGACAACGTTTGTCTGTCGGCTGTCAACATAAATTAGACTTTTTAATAAGGGTACGTAAGTAAGTAAACTTTTTCAGCGTTTGCATTCCATTGAGCTGGAGTACAGTGTCTGACTGCTTTGCGCATTCATCACCACCACCAGTGTTTAGGGGCGCGGCCAATGCATACATGGGCATCGTACACTGACCCGTTCAAGTATTTGGCATTCCTCGGGCGTAATTATGCCGCAGGTTCTGAGAACCCGAATGGCTGGATACTGGATGGACACCCCGTCCGCGAGGTCCATCCACACCAGTATGGCCGACAGGTTGACATGTCTGAAATTTCGACGGCCCCACGTGCCTTTCGGCTGCAGTACAACGGTCACTTGAGTACCTGGCGATCGTGTGTCGCTTGAGTCTGCTTAGTTGGTCGTCCTGGTGGAAAAGGACGCAGACGCAGGCGAGAAACTCCTCTGACCAGGGCACCTGCTGGAACTGGGTCCACCAGCGCTGGTAGCACCGGCCAACGTAGAAGCCGAGCACGAAGATCAACAGCACCGTCAGCCTCTTCAGTCGCCCATTCATGGCCAACGCCCACTCCTCGAACAACCTGTCGCACTTGTGCGTGCGTGCGTGCGTGCGTGCGTGAGTGCGTGCGTGCGTGCGTGCGTGCGCGCGCGCGCGCGCGCGCGTGTCGTCCATACAGGGTGTATCAAAACTATATGCACCCCCCCTAGGGAAATACTGGTTGGACGGATTTAGCTGAAATTTAACGTAGATGTAGCCCCAACAAAAATACATGACCAAATTAAATTTCACGCAAATCGAACAGCCGAGCGTTGAGATAGGAGCAATCATCCATGGTACAGTGAAAAATCTTGCTGCTGTCACCACTTCACCGGTTTCTTGGAGAATCAGCAGTGGTGGGCCGACGTCAGATCGGTCGGTGATGGCCAAGTCATGTGGCTCTCTGTTTCAGTGCTCGGGACCCATCATTCCGATCGCATACGCTTCTGAGGCCTGAGCCACCCAATTTCTGGTGATGAACTGTGCACCTGCGTCGAGTGCATTCGGAAAGTGACTGCAGCCGCTTCATCGAAGAGACGCACTTGGTCAGTGTCGTTGGCCTTTTGTAAGCGCGACATGGTCCTCGACACTCGTTTGAAACAATTGTTTACCATTCAACGAGAAATTGTTGCCATAAAACACGCGGTAATGTTTTTACACAAAACCAACTTTTTTTTCACTGTACCTTGAATGATTGCTCCTATCTCGACGCTCGGTTGTTCGATTTGCGTGAAATTTAATTTGTTCATGTATTTTTGTTGGGGCTACATCCATGTTGAATTTCAGCTTAATCCATCCAACCAGTATTTCCCTAGGGGGGTGCATATAGTTTTGATACACCCTGTACAACCTGCACCTTCCGGAATCGTCGTCGAGCACGTAGAGGTATAGGAATCTGATAGCGTAATAGAGCGCCAGAAAGACGCCCAGCTCTCTGTAGACCAACTTCCAGATGCTTCCCGCCCAGTGGAAGAGCAGCGGCAGCGTCTTGTCCCCGTAGCGCACCGTCATCGCAATCTATTCCTCATGAAACGTTTAGAGAAAACAGGAGAGTGTGCAACGTAGAAGTGTGCGTGTGTGAGGTGAACATGTGTAACAGACGGGCAGCGCGCGCGTTGGAAGCGATAACGTTATTAAGGCGAAGTGTAATGTCACAACCCACACCACAAGTATTGGCGGCGAGCGCAGCAGAAGTACACATCCATCCCAAGCGTACATCCAGTGTTGCGGAGCACAAATCCAAACAATTTGTTCCACTGTCTAGGCCTATCTATTTTGTCATCTTGTGCGCGTCATCGGATTCATGTCAACTCGTTAAAGCCGGCCAGTTCTTGTGGTCGTGGTTTTGAGGGTCGACGGCGTCACGGGAGTATCGGAGAAAAAGGCCGACGCAAACAACAGTAGCAAAGCGGAATCGTAAAGTACACCTGAATAGAATCGTTCACAGAACGCAGTTTACAGTCACTGCCCCAAATAGTTGTTTGGCAGAGGTGGAGCACAGCACAGTAATGGCGTACAGCATCACGCGTGCACAAGCACAGCAGTAGTCCCTATCGGATGGAGTAACAAACACATTGCGGGAGAATCAGCAGCGCCGATACAAAGTTTTCAGGGATCACGCGACTGCGGTCGCTCATCGGGCAGATTGCAGAGGGCGCAGCGTCGGTTGACTGCCACTCCGTCGTCGCTGACTCGGCTGAACGTCCCCTCTCCCTCCTGCGGAATCGGCTCGAGGCCGCGGATGTCGAGGGGGTGGCAGTACATGAGCTCCACGAACAGCGTTCTAGAATGCCCGTGGAAGTGGGAGGTGTGTAGGTGGAAGAGCTCCCGACTGACCTGCTGTCGTTGATGTGCCGCCTGACGCGGAAGCGGCCTTCGGGATCGCGCGTGAGGAACTCGTTGCGCTGCGGATCGAGCGCCCGCAGGTGAGGGCCAAAGCGCTGCTCCTTCTTGGATCCCGCCCTCAAGGCCACCAGACGCAGCCAGTGTGCCCCCAGGCCATTGGCGCTGCGCTATATACAATGTACATAAGGCAATTTGAATTACGCGCGTACCGTATTCTCTCGACTAAACCAATGCTGCAGACAAATAAAGACGATCTACATATCAATGTAACGCTTCTCTGACCACCCAAGTAGGAATATTGCCTACCTCACCCAACTGAAAGATGAACCATGATACATACAGACACGCAGGTGAAATCGGAAGAAAAAAAGTACTGGACTGGTAGGGTAATTGTTTGTGCAGAAAAAAAATGCAGCGACACCACCAAACTGACCTGATTGCAGTAAAAGTCAGCAAAGTAGAGGTTGTAGTCAGGACTCAACAGCTCGTCCGCGCGGACGGTGAGGCACGTGTCGCCAAACCGTGACTTCTTGTAGTAGTCGTCAGAGAAGAATAATCCCTTGAGTTCCTCGATTGCAGCATGCTGGTGACCCGATCGATCCTAAAGGCAGTCGATATGCGTGCGTGCGTGCGTAAACGGTGTCCACCCACAAACCCTAGGATAAGATCGCATTATTCCATCGGCGTTGAGGATGTCTTGAAAGTAGTCCCAATTCTTGTAGCGGTGGAATTCTTCGAAGGCAACCCAAGCCACCTCGCCGTTCTCTTCCTTTGTTTGCAGAAAGTCCAGTGCCAGCTGGTGGCGTGCGTTGAGCCGTTCCATGTTTTCTGCGAGTGTTCAGGCAGAGATCTGAAACAGACAAACGGAACGTCCTACAAATTGCTCTCGCGGTCTTACGTATTTCGCGAACAAAGGATCGGCGAATGAGGTAGTCGCGGCGGTGGGGGGGGGGGCTTTCGCACTTTGAGATTTGAGAGGAAATGCCTTGACCAACGATGGACAATGGCGGGTGGGCGGCGACACGCCCAAATTGGCCGCAGCGCAGTTGCTCGTGTCAGTCAGTGCGACGGCTGACCAGTTGGAGTACTGGCGGCTTCGTCGGGGCAATTACCTCTAGGACTCATGATTTACTGCGCCGTTTGGCCGGCGCGCTGTCCATTTGTTTGGCCATCTGCCAATTTGTTTCGGCCCACGACTGTTCTCGGTGGCGGACCCAGACCCAGCAAAGCGGAATGGACCCACTCCCCCCCCCCCGCTCCCGAAATCGGAAATATAGGGTGGGGGGGGGGGGTCGTAAAGATGGGGAAAGGACTAGGCGATTGACGAAGAAACGTGCCTAGCCTAGAGGACCTACTTCTCTGCATAAAAATTGCCTGCAGGTCGTCGAAAACAGCAAATGATCGCCTGCGGCGCGGTTTTTATTTATGCGGCGTCAAAAATGGAGACAGATTAGGTGCACAAACCACCGCTGAAATGGCCTAACATGTAAAAGGCTGGTCACTTCTGCAACGCTACGCTAGCTCCTTATCTGTAGGCCCTACTGGGAGTTCTGTCGGTAGTGCCGCCCAAAAAACAAACATTATGCCAACCTATATGTTGCATGTCTGGTTAATAGCTACGTACGAATTACGCAAGCATGATGACATACGTACGCACCCACTAGAGAGAAGGGGATGGGTACTTTTCCGAATCTTCGGCGTCCCGTTAATAGACCAGAGTAGAATAGGGTGGAAGCGCCGAAGCGACTACTATAGGGCCGCGCATGATTGCAGGCAACTAGTGGAATCTGAGCCGCGCGTCGCATCCCGCCCCTAGTCTCTCGCCGCTGCGCGGATCACCTTTTTGCGCTGCCGCAGCGCAAAGCGATACGAGACGCGCACAGCCAGCAGGAAGGCAGGAAACGGCGCAGACGGCACTCGCGGCGATTTGCGCATGGCGTACACATGTACATACGTCACTCAGCGTCATTCGTCATACGGGATCCTTCAGGAGAGCGTGCTCACTGCGAGATTGTGTACAAGCCAAACTGATGTTATGCCAACGACATCAGCGGAGGAAGCACATACAGACAGAGAAGTGTGCTGCAGAGTTCCACTTTGTCCCGTCCCGTGCTGCGTTCGCCTCGTGTCCCACTCCCAAGAGGATCACCGCAGCGACTGTGCACTGGTTATGCCGAAACTGAATGGAACCGAACGCCGTTTCAAGAGAATTTTCCACCAATCTCGGGCGATATCGTTCTCGCTAGATGTTCGTCGAAACACCACACCCAGGACAGGATCATCTCCGTCACACTTTTTCGAGAGCTCGGCGGACCTCGCGCCTGAGTCGCGCGTGGAAGGCGGCGGGCGCGCGTTCGAGTCTCAAGCCGAACTGGCGACGCGCCTTTCGCGCCAGCGCGTAGCAGAGACGGCGCGCCAGGAGCAGCAGCTCCCTCGTCGTCAGCCGACGCGCCGCAGCGCCGTTCACCGCCCGCCCGAACGTCGCGCCCGCCAGTCGGCAGTGCAGCAGCCGGCGCACAGTCCCCAAGCACCTCAATATTACAGCAACAAATTTTAAAGTGACGACCGAACGAGAAAAACAAAGCGAAAGCGATGCAGGGTGCACCAGTTGAGGAGATCCTCGGCGCCGACGACCCTCTGGGACGGCGACAGCGAGAAGAGCGCCGTGGGTTCGACCGCGTGCCAGCCCGAGCTGTCGGGCCACACCTGCAGTTTCGACATTTTTTTTTAAAATTTTCTTGTGATTCTCTGAGAGGAGGGTTCTTCGCGCCTGCAGGGTCCGACAGTCGATGGAGAGGCCGCACCAGGGCAGGAGGTCGTGGAGTCTGGCGACGCCTTCGTCTTCAGGCTCGAAGTTGGCCACGGAGGTCTTGGAGCGCGAGGCGCGCGTCGACGCCCCAGCCACGTCCTCCTCCTCCACCACCTGTCCTTCCTCCTCCTGCCCCGCACGCCTCCGACGCGGCTCCAGCACCGAGCGCAGCGTCTGCAGTCGCGTGAGCAGATAGAAAAGAACTCTATTGACGAGAACGCCCCCTCCTCCTCCCTCATACCTGCCTGCCACGCCTGGGGGCAGTGGAAGTCAAACCCAGGGTCTTATAGTGGTTCCCGGAACTTACGTCCCCTCTTGCCATTTAGGGCCCCACCAAGTTTTTGCGTGTTTCGCATAGACGCTTTTAGATTGTGTAAGATCGACTGAGTTAAAAAGACTGCTGCTACATACGCAGCTATCCACTTCGAGTTTGTAAAAGACAGACTGCTGAATGTAATTCGCATACATAGAGGCCTATCATCATGTCGTCATGCATGACTGTACGAACCACAAGCCGCCGAGATATGGCGAGATCGTCGTAAAGATACGAAACAATCTAAAGGTCCGTTGCTGTGGAACCGAACTCCAAAGGGACGAAGCGAAGGCGTTTCATCACGGCGTTAACCGGTGGTCGTCTCTGTGCGACAATGCGACAACTGCGACGACGTTGTCGTCTTCCCGCTGTTTCATCGGCGTTGACCAGCCGTTGAGAAACAAGAAGCGAAACTATGCACACTGGGAAGCGAAGCAGCGTCGCCTCTACCCGTAAGGGCCATCTCGTTCAAGGACAAGAATGGCAAAGAAGCGCCGCAACGCTCGTTTGAGCTGCAGCTGCGCACTTCATAGCTCTTTTGAAGCAAGCGGCCAGCACGCGATGGCCAATGGGAAAGAGAGAACGCAGAAGACGGAGAAGAACGAGTCATGACGGCAGATATTGGCATGGAAAATGGATGTAATGTACATTGTTCTCGATTCGATTGAATACGGATGTTTTTGAAGTTAAAGACATGAAAACTCATTAAATCTATTTAGCCTTACTAGCATTGCAATTACGTTAGTCATTGCCTGTGCCACCTTTTATGTCTAAGTTGCGCGCACAAGCAATTCAACGAGAAAAGGGCCGCACGTAGCAGAGGGGACGTAAGTCCCGGACCCGTTTATAGTTTTCAAGCTGTCCAAACTGATAAAAGTGAGCTTTGTAAAATGGTTTTACCAAAAAGAAACACCGAAATGACGCTATTTAGACAGAATTTTGGCCACAAACTGCCTACTGGTATTTCGACGCTATTTCGGTGCACATTTTCGACATATACCCCACGTTCGGGTACTCCCCCCCACTCGGCCCGAACCCAGTTACAGACAGGACAGCAATCGTGTCTTACGGACACACGAAGGCGCACCTGTCGGGCGCAATGCTCGCTCGTGGTGGCCAGCAAGAGGTCGTCGACGAGTCGGATGGCGACCGACAGCTCTTCATCCTCTTCCCCCTCCGCGCGTCGGCTCTGCACGCCCAACAGGCGGGCGGAGGCGGTGGAGAGGTGTGGGGTGCGTTGCGACTCGAGGAAGCCCAGGTAGAGGTTGCAGAGCAGCGTCGACACCGCCAGGCCCTGCGCGATGCCGCGCGTCTGCTGGTAGTGGTGACGGCCCACCTTCAGGCTGGAAAGGCGCGTCCAAGCTGGGTTGCACGAATCTTTCGTCAGCGAGCGTCAAGGGAAAGGCGAGCCAGTCACCAGTGCTCGGTGACGAGTCGTCTGAGTCGCTCGAACACCTCCCCGCCTCGATACTGGACGACGTTCTCTTCCACCACGACAGAGCGCGACAGTTTCGCGAACCGCTTGAAGCGCTGCTGCCGCTGCTGCGCCGACGAGCTCGCCACGAACTTGGGTCGACTGCGCAGGCAGCCGTTCGACGCCGGCTGCAGCGTCTTGTAGTGGTAGACGGTGAAGAGTCTAGAGGCGCGCTTCTTCGTGACACGAAGCTGCGCGCGCACGCACGCACGCACGCACGCACGCACGCACGCACGCACGCACGCACGCACTTGTCGCCGCTGCCGACGAGCACGTGGTGGAGGACGCGTAGAAGCTCGAGTTGGTCGATCATGTTGAAGCAGCTGAAGAAGTCCGCCTTCACGAAGTAGACGACGCTCTCGCGACCAGCTCTCTCGGCCCGCCAGCGCCTCGCGAACTCCGTCCAGCGCCAACGCGCCTCTTCCACGCCTATCGACGCCGTGTAAGGACTGTGACGCTGACAAAATTCGGGCAGGTAGGTACAAGGCACTACGCCAACTAACTAATGGTGTTAGATTAGAGCAACGTTACCCTGCACGGCGCAGCCCTGCAGCGTGGGGTCGACTCGAAGGCACTCCTGCAGGATGGCACGCAGGGGCTGCAGGGACCAGTTGAGCTGCGCCAGCTGCCCACGCCGGCCGCTCGTCAGGATCGGTCGCAGGCCCGTCGCCTTGGGCACGAAGCGCAGACGAAACGCGCGTCTCGCCTGGGAACACGCGAGCCTCGAAACTCGATCCGTCACCCCTGCCAAGCAGCGAAACTGACGATCTCCTGTCGCCTCGCCTGCGGCGCGCCGGCCAGCTGTCGTAGTCGGCACTCGCTTCGGAGGCGCCTGCGCGCCAGCCGAACCATGCGCAGCCAGACGCGCTTGCAGTAGAAGTAGAGCGCGTTGCCCCTCGCCAGGTGGCCCTCGGTCGCGTAGAAGAGGGCGCGCACGAGGCGCGCGCACAGACGGACCATCCACTGGGCGATGTGGTGCAGCAGCTTCGACTGCGCCCCACTCTCGAGCCGCAGCGCTCGAAGCCAGCCGCAGTGCGAAGCCTTCAGGCCCCGCACCAGCACCGAGATGGGAGCGTACTCGCGCCGCGTCAGCGTGGACACCAGCTCCGACAGGCGCTGCCAACGCATGATCAGCGCGATCAGTCATGATCAGTATTCAGTAGCCGTTGACAGTCAAAGACACACACTATTGATGTATTGATCAGCCAGGTAAATGGGTCCATGTGGGGGTTGGGGTGCAATAAAGAAAAAAATGAAACTAATAGTGTGCAAATTCTACTTTCGTCAAAATAGTGTCTAATAGCGTTATTTCGGTGCTCTTTTTAGCCCCGCCAAGAGACCCCCTCCTCACCTCAATCAGCGTGGTCTTGTTCCTCAAGCCAATGAGGTCGTCATCAAAGGTTCGTTTGAAAACTCTCTGAATGAACCTCTTGACCTCCTTTGCGGGCACGTACAACTGAGTCAGTTCCGCCATGGCGCTGCCACTTGCAGCTGCGCAGTACTGGGGAAGGTGGTACTCCAGCAGTGCATTTAGACAAGGCGGCTTCTTGAGAAGGCGCTGCGCAAAGCTGACAATCAGTTGCCGAGGACCCTCTGGCATCGACTGCAGAATCGACGCAGACCCCACTATTTCTGAGGCGACTGAAGCAACAGAGCCAGTCCGAGCCAGTAGACATAAATAAAGCAAGGAAGGAAGGGAAAACCAGATAGGGGGGGGGGGTTCAATTAAAGCAGCCCCATTCAAGCAATTGTTGCTGTTTTTTTTTAAAGTGTGAGAGTCAGGGTCGCGCAATAAACTGGTTGCAATCTTTCATCCTTTGCGCGTACACAGATATACTCTGATTAACAAATAGCAACTCACCTTCAACTGCACATCTGCGTTTGCCGATCGGAAATCTGACTCTGAGGTCATTCGCGAAGCAATAGTCGATGGAGCTGAGCGCTGTCAGCGGCCTGATGAGCTTCGCATTCATAACCGCCCTTTCCAGCGGATTTGCGCAGCTAAATCGAATTTGCATCGTCGCACTGACAAATTTCACGCAAACCCCAATTACGAAACTAATTCTCCTCCTCACACTCTCAGGGCGGCCTTCCGCGATTGCTGCTTCTGCTTGTCGCGTTGGCCATTGTGAAAATTGGGCAGGAGGCGCGCGAGGGGCCTTCCGCTCACTTGGACGACGCCACCCAAGTCTTTGGTGACCCAGAACAGACAGACACCGACTTTGAACAGTTTTCTGAGCGACTGCGCACTGCAGTGCAACTTTTCGAACAAACTGCCCCACACGGACAGTGGAACAAGGGACAGTCGAGAGATCTACAACAGCAGTCTGTCACTACTCGTCATTTGCGCTTCTGGCGTATATAAATGGCGTGTGTGAATTACAAGGTGAAGGTGGTGTTATCTAGTGGTTACGAAAAATCGAATCGTTCACCAGGCCTCGCGCCTCGTGTTTGTTGTCCATTGCAATGAGAAAACCATTCAGATCAAAGGCACCGCTGCCATAGGTGTAGATTGGTCCAAAAGCCAGGGGGGGGGTGTCTGGGGGTTTCGAGGGGGGGGGGGGGTCTAGAGCCAGCCCGGATAAAATGACCGGGATCGAGAATTTTGGAGGAGGGGTGGTTTAAGTGGAGGATTTTGCACCATAATAACGTGTAAAATGGGTACGTTTTGGTCTAAAATGGGTCAAAAGAAGGTCTAAATACCACTTTTCAGGCGTTTTTGGGTCATACTACACTGAAAAAGAAACAAAAACACGCATCTTTACCCATTTTTTTTTAATATTGAGGGAGGGTTTCCCGCAAGTTCTCCAGGATGGCGATGGCCAGGGGGGGGGTCGGTCCCGCAAAAAAGCGGGACGGCCATAGCCAGGGGGGAGGTGAACCCCCCCTAGACCACCCCTGAGCCGACCTATGACCGCTGCTGCATCTAACATTAAGGAGACCAACATCAAAGCTCAGATTCCCATCGTCAAAGCAAATCAAAAGTCGGTTGTTCTCAGTCAGGCAAACTGGAGTTCCTGCGGCCCTTTCTCTGCCCCATCTACGCTTTCTCCTCGGATGCTGGAATTTTTCAGGCAAAAACTGCTCAAGGCTGAGCACATTGCCAAAGCACTGAAGCAGCACTTCCATATTCAAATAAGGAATTTACAAACCAGCTGATTTTAAAGTTCCGCTCAACAGTATACAACGTTCGACGACGTCCCTAGTGTGGAACCGAAACGCCTGTTTTTAACGTACAATGAAAACTAGCTGCTCTTGGCTGTCAGAAAGCTGTCCCTTGTCCTTCCGTTCATCCCAGCAGTGCTATGATTTACCGTTCCAATCTAAATCCATCATTGCAAAATTCCGCTCGCACTATTCGGATCATACTGTAGAAAAGACCAAATGTCATCAAGATTTCGATTTTTTTAATTTTTGTACACAAAACTTTACCTGATTCGAAATGTTTGTAGCCCTCCATGTGCGCCTCATCATAGAGAGCTTCAATTGTTTCGGATCATACTGTAGAAAGTCCCTAACTAGATGTCACCAAAATGGGGCCCAGTGACAGGCATGGTCGGGTGGGGCCTGAAGTTCCACGCTCGTTTCGTTCTCTAGCGCGCGCAGCTAGTCACATTGTGCATTCACATTGCACGTGTTGCAAGTACCGCAAAATTGATATGGTGTGTAGTTGGTGTGACGTTGCATCAGAGTGGTTATTGCTACCCAATTGAAGGCATATGGGTACTCTTTGTCCCCCTCCCTTTAGTAGGCGCAGGGAGGGCAAAGTCGGTAAATCGTTTGCTTTTGAGCACATATCTTTAGTTTGCTTTAGTCCAGTTACTGTCCTGTGAAATTGAACGGGGCGCTTATGGAGGGGGCGCACATGACCGATTTACCGTAGTCGCATTGCGGTCAGCAAGTCGAATAATCGCAACTCAACGTAAAGCAGCGCTTGTTTCAAACATTCGAGTCGAAATTCGAATCTTTCGAGACGCGTTTTGTTTCAATTCGCACTGTTTATTCGGTGGCGCACTGTAGTGACTGAGGCGCGTTGTGGCGCCGCGTTGCGCAATGGTTGCGCCTGCGTTGCGCAAGCGTACGTTGCACTCGTCGGTTCAAGCAAGGGAGCAGCAAGACTGGGGACCTCCAGTCTTATCGGCAACGCATTCCACTTAAAGCAGCTGGCTAAAAGGTCACAGGCACTCGAGAAGATATGAGACGTTTGCTACACAATACGGAGAAGCAATGGCGAGGACTCGGAGAGACACTGGAGAAAACGAACCTCTGTTGAAGAAACGCATAATGGCAATGGAATACACGGAGGGCGAGCTGTGAGGAATTTTACAATTGTCTGAGCGAACGGCCGTAAAAATATGAGCAGCCAACCAACGACGCACAGCAACGTTGGAACTGCTTAGAAATTTTGTAAAAGTGAACAAAAATGGTGTGTAAAATAAAAGTGAAAAATACCTAGGTACACTACGAATACCTAGGCAGTTGAAATGGCAGTACGCAGGATTTTTTCAATGGAGTGGGGAGGGCTAACTTTAGCAACAGGGAATCCTTATCTCTATGCTGAAAAAAAAAATTGGCTAGAGATGCGTTTTTGTTTCCTTTTCAGTGTAGTGTGACCCAAAAAAGGCTTAAAAAGTGCTATTTAGGCCTCATCTTTGATTTCGACCCCCCCCCCCCCTCCACAATTTCCTATTCCAATTGAGTTCCTATCCCAGTTAAAATTTGATGATTTGTTTGGTGAAAAACGCGCTCAAAAGACTCAAAATGATCTGTAGACGCGTGCAAGACAGCGCCGCAGGCGAAATTTTTAATATTTGGACAATAAATACTGCTCACAGGCCTGAAAAACACCTTGGGAAGTATGAGAAACACAATTCAGCCATAGGGGTAACCTGCAATGAGTGCAGGATTGACTAAAGCTGGGGGTGGTCCTACTTTTCGTATAGGATTGACCTAAGCTGGGGTGGGGGGGGGGGGAGACCCCTACCTACAACACCCTACCCAGTTACACCTATGGCTCTAAGTGTGGAGTCTAGGACCTCCCCCCCCCCACCCGAACCGAAGCGCGTATCGCTTCTACCGTATTTTTTCCAATTAGTGACACTCCAATCTCGACGCCCTATCCTCCAAAAATACCTGTGTACACAACGCACGTACCCATTGTAAACATTTAGTTGCGAAAAAGACTACCAGTACGAAATCTTCCTTTTCACTTTAGTGAGAAGACAGCGCCGGAGGAGGAGTTGCAAAAGGGTACGGCGGAACTGCACCACTCTCTACCGTTACGCTACTGCAGCGGAGGTCCGCCTACAGCACGGCGTCTGAGCTCAAGCGGCGGTCGCAAGTCCTTTCCTTTCGGGACGCACGGACGAGGGTCGGAGTGATTCGCCGGCCGCGACACCTACGCTAGGAAGAAGAGTGCCGCCGCGACGCGGTCGACACTGGTGACGCACTTAGGCAGAGCGAACCTAAGCCCCCTTACGTACTGTGTGTGCGCGTGTGTACGAATACAGTGTGGATACTACAATGGAAGGGAGACGCCTGTATTTCCTAGCCGTGCACGGAGGCACGGCAGGCGCCACCGACACCGAGCAGGCGTCACTGACGCAAGACGACTGGACGAAACTCGGCGAAAACCACAGAGGCAAAACGAAACACTACGAAAACCACACGAATCGACTGCGCTCGAATGAAGGCTTCTCTCGGCGGCGGCTGGCTTGAGCGGCGCGCGACGAGCGGGAGGGGCGGGGCAGGCGTGGGCGTCGCTGATTGGCTCCTTGACCAGATCGGCTGTCTTGACTGGGTGACCTAAGGCTGAGCGACGAAGCGGCGCGCACAGCGCCAACGCAGACGAGCGCAGCTGCGGCATACGGGTGCGTTTCCTCGTGCTCGAGTGACTTCGCGTATTGCATGGTCTTTCTCCGGCATGCTGCGCATGCAGAAGAGTCGCGGCGCTTGCAAGAACCGTCCACCAGAGCAGGGTCCTCGCCACACGCTCGACCGGGCGCTCGCCCCCAGGGTCGGGGGAGGCTCGCCGCACACCACGCACGTACCTACGAACACACACACGAACACGTACGCACACACTCACTTGCCGACCGCTGCCGCTGCGCCCGCTCTACCCTGGTCTTCCTCCAGACAAGCCTTGCCGGTGGTCTTTCTCCAGACGAGCCTTGCCTGCCGGTGGTTGTCCTCGCCTCAGATGTTCTCCTACCCGCTTTTACCAGTTTCATTGCGTCTTCGTATCGCGCGCCGACTTTTTATATATTTTTTTTGTTGTGCTCTGTTTGCGTCTGCTCTACTCCCAGCCACCGCTCCACTAGACCTGCGGTCTTTTTCAACCACAGGCGCGCCTGTGCGCAACACGAACAAAATCGCGCAGCCGGGAACGGGCGTGCGGGTACAATGCGCTACAATCAAGGCAGGCCCTTGTACTCGGCCTAGGTCGCCTGCACGCCTAGGTGAGAGGACGATCGAGTGCAAGGGCGAAAGCGCCCAACGACGAAGCACCCGGGCCGAAGCCGACAGAAGCTGCAAAAACGTCCGGTCGCAACCAAAAAGAATCCCAAACGGTTGGGGAAGACGGCGGAACGGCTGTCGGCGCGCTGCCGACGGCCCTACAGTGTACTGACGGCGGCGCCGTCAGCGCAGAGCAGCCACGTTGCGCTAGCGCGCAGTGCTGGCGCGCATGTCGACGCTTCGCCAGGCGATACTAGAGGGCCTGTGGTCGAGCGACATTGTGGGTAGGTGCCACCACACCTGGTGTGCATCGACGGGCAGTCGTCGAAGCGGGCTGCCTGCTCGCAGACTGACGGCGGCGGTCGGTCGGCCACGTGGGCGACGACGCGCTCCGCCCGAGCCGTTTCGACGACGCTCAGCCTGCGCCCAAAATCGTCGAGGCGCTTGTCGACGGCACGCTGCGCGCTCGTGACGAGGTACAGCAGCTCCGAAACTTTTGTGTCCAGACCAGCCATCGTCGTGGCGGTCTTCTCGGACGTGGCTGCCGACATCTGTGCGACGCGCGCAACGTACTGCTTCGTAATGTGCGGCAACCCGCGGCGGCCGGTAGGCGAGCCGCGGCTGGCGCGCTGCTTGCTTCTGTTTCGTGGTGGGGTGGGGAACAGCGCTTGTGAGAGGGCCGCCGTCTGGCTGTAAGGCGCTCCGGCTGCGCTGCGTGCGCCGCTACTGCGCGCGGCTATCGATTTACCGCCGGCGCCGCCGAGTGGGGGCGTCGCCGGCGTCGCGTGCGCAGCGGCTGAGAAAGTGCCGTTCGCTTTGTTGACCGCTCGTCGGGCGTTTTTCTCCTGCCGACGGTCGTCGTCTGCAAACTCCGAAGGAGACCGTGACGATGTCGATCGTCGGTCGTCACTCCGTTTAAACTTGCCCGTGCAGCTACCGTTTCCGAGTGGCGCAATGACACTGCACTGTTCTTTCGAGTTGGGGTTGCCGTTTAGACGGCCACTTTCAAATTCGGCTCCCACTGCAATGGCGCCGATGCGCTCGACTGAGTTGCCGAAGCGGTCGCGCATCGGAGCGCCTGCGTGCTCGATGTCGACGTCGACGGAGACAAAATGCCGGCGAGTCGCATTGGCTCGTCTGACGGGTAAGGGCTTCGTGTAAGGGACGCGCGCCGTAAATTTCCCCACGTTATTTAGCATTTGTCGCTGCTCCTCAGACAATGGAGCGCTCCATCTCGGCTGCTGCGCCGTCACGGCGTTCTCCCTCTGCCGGTCGACATACAACTGTCGTCGTTTCTGTGGGTTGGGCCTGTTTCTGCGGCTCGGTTTGGGCGGGCCGATCAGAACTTTGTGTCCCATTTTCAGCTGTATGCCTAACGCGTTGAAATTGGCGGTGCCGATGACCGCGTCGACGCCGCCCAAGTCGTGGACGACGAGCGCACGCGTGTGGATAGTCGACCAGTTGCTGTCGCTTTTCTGGTAAGACAGCGGTATGGTGACCGTGCCATACGTGTGCATTTGCGTGCCATCCGCTTGAATGACTGGTGCGGCGAAGGCAGCTATTTTGTTCCTGACTGTGTCGTCAGTTTCGTTGTCGTCAGCGCTGGCCTGGAGCGCCCTCAGTGTCATGGCCATGGGCACGGACGCGCCCGAGTCGACCAAGGCGTCCACCTTCAACTTGTGGTTGATCCACACGGTAATCGTCGGTCGGCTCTCATCAGGAGACGGTTCGTGCCTGATTTGGTTGGTCGGCAGCCCTCTTCTCACTGGCGTCGGCGGCGTGTGGCCGTCGCCTGACCCCCTCGGCTGCTTACTGTCGTTCTCGTCGCTGCTGTCGTTCGAGACGAGCCCTGTCGGCGACGGACGGCTGGCTGTGGTCGAAGAATTGTCGTCAGTGCCCTGGTTGGTGTCCCGCGGCACTTTCTCTTCAAAAGATACCGACTTCTTTACGGTGCGCTTTGACATGTCGTTCTCCTTGCCTCTGCTGCCGGACGAGTGGTACACTTCGTCCTCCACCTGACCGACGTCGACGCGCCTTGTGGTGTCTCGGCGGCGCTCCTCCAGGATGTTGGGAGCTGGCTCAATCGCGTCGGGGTCGTCGCGCACAGAGGCGGCTGTGGTGGTCGCGCCGAGCCTGGTTTCTCTCGTCTGGATCATGTTCATGGCGTGTTGAGCACCTGGCCCCCCGAGCCCGTGTAGGTCTCGGACGGCGCTGTGCAAAGAGTTGAGGGTCTGGTTCACGTGCCCCTGGTTGGCAGCACCGTTCTCTTGCCGCGCCGTTGCTGGCGGCTGACTGGATCCGACCGGCGGTCTCTGTTCGACCCACGGACGGACATCGGGTGGGTGATTGCCTGGTGGTGGGGCGCCAAATTGCTGCTGCTGGAAGTGTTGAGGGGGTGGTCCTCTGGGTGCGCGGAATTGTAGTGGGGGCTGTTGCCACTGGTTGTTGTTGCTGTTGTTGTTGTTGAACGGTCGTTGCTGGTTGTACTGGGGAAACCCCCCTCTGTTTCTGTATTGTCGATTACTGTGGAAGTTGGCTGTTCCGAATTGATTGTTGCCAGCCGCTTGGGGTTGTGGCGGCTGACTTCTATTCTGCTGGGTGGCCTCGTCGCCGTTTCCTCCCCCTGTGCTCGTAGCGTAATACTTGTCGACCCAGTGACAAAACGTCTCAAACGGCTTGTCTTTGGTCAGCTCATCGAGCAGCAGTCGCTGAGGGTTTTGGGGCCAACTGGCTCTTATTTTGTTTCTGACCGCCTTTTCGATGTCCTCAGGCCGCATGTGTGGATATACTTCCTGGTATGCGGCCTTCTGCGAGAGCGCGAAGCTCCACGCGTCCATGTCTGCTCTCTCCCACTTTGCGATCGTCACTTTCGACTGCTGCCTTTCTTCGGAGCCCTGCGGGTCGAAGGTGGTCAGCAGCACCCGCTTTGCCTCTTCATATGTCACCATAGGTGTTGCTTTGGTATAGAGCTCAAAGAGCGTCTTGGCTCTGTCGCGCAACAGCAAGCGCATCTTCATCAGCTTCTGCTGGTCGGTCGCGTTTGCGAACTGACTGAAGTACGCGTCGAGCAGGCCCATGTAGTCGCGTATGCCTTCCGGCCCTTCTGTTCCTTTCAGGGGGATGGTGAAATCAGAGGGTGGCAACATTCCCATGGCGAATTGCAAGTTTGGTATGCCCGCAATTACGATTTGCTGCTGCTGCGCGTTCTGTGCGGGCGGCGTGTAGCAGTTGGTCGGCCGCGACGCGACTGGTGGCTGCGGAGAGGCGATGCCGCTGTCTCCGTTCGCTGCGGCACTGCCGCCCGACGTCATTTGCGTCGGCAGTTGCGTGGCCCACGGAATTGGCGCGTACTGTCGGTTCTCTGTGAGCTGCGCCTGCGTCGTGTGCTCCTGCTGCCTGTACTCTTGGTGCTGCGGTCTGTCCTGGGCGACTGGGTGCGGTGTGAGGCACTCGCGTGGCGGTTGATATGCCATGCCCGTCGGCTGCGCCGGCGCCTGTCTCTGCCGGCCGTCGCTCGAGCGGGGCGACGGCGCTGGCGGCTGCGTCTGCACGGCGGGCCGCTGATTGGCCGGCTCACAGTGCGTCGCTGTCTGCGTCGGCTGCTGCTGCCGCTGAGTGGGCTGGCCGTGCGTGTCGGCGACGGCCAGGCGACTGCCACTTGGCTGTCTGTGTGCGGTTGACTTCTTGGGTGTCATGCCCTCGCGCACGCGCGCGATTTTTTCGTCTAATTGTCCGATTAGATTGGCGCATTTCTGTCGGCTTTTAGAGCTTCGTTCCAGTTCGTCTATGCACGCCGTCGGCTGGGCGCCCTGCGCGTCCGAGACGCTGGCCAGCGCGAGTGCGGAGCCGGTCATGAAGACTTGCAGTTGCGTGTTGCGTTCTTCTATCAGTGCGTTCAGTAGTCTCTCTCCGGCTGCGTCACCGTTCGCGGCGTCGTTCTCCTGTCGAAGGTCACTGTTCGTGTGCCGTTCTCTCTGCTCTCTGTGCTGGGCGTCAGTGCGCGGCGCGTCGTCTCCGTTCGCGTGCTGTCGGCTCTGCTGCCGACTCGGCGCCGCGTCGTCTACGTTTGCCTGTGACGCGCCGCGATAGCCGTCGGCGCGCTGCATGTCTACTTCTCTCGTCTGACTGTCGAACGCGACTCTGCGGTTGTCGTCAGGGTCCACGCTCACTGCGGGGTCCGTCTCGTTCAATAGGTCGAACGCCTCGCGCCACGGCTGCTCCGATCTCAGTACGAGAGGCGGGGGCTGTCCTCCACTCAGTGTTTGGTACTCTTTGATGGTTTGGTTGTACTCTCCCGTGCAGTGCGCGATCATGGCGAGCGTGTTGCGTCGCTCGAATAAAATTCCTCTGTTGATGTCGCGCTTAGCCTCGTCGCTGTAGACGCCATTCAGGACGCTGTCGCGAAACGCGCGCAGCTCGGCGGCTTTATTCCTGCACTGGTTCAGCTGCTCGGCGACTCGCTCGAGCGTCTGCTCGAGCTGATTCAGGTGCATCGGCTGGAGCTCGTCGACATTCTCCGCGTCCGTCGGCTCGTTACTCGTGCCGTGCTCGGCCGGCGTTTCAGCGCGGCTGCGGCCCTCCGTCTCGTCGGTGACTGCTACGAGCGCGTCTGCGGTGGCCGACTGCGCGTCGCCCTGCTCGTGTTGTCGGTTGTACGTGCGGCTGCCCGGCCTGTTGCCGTACTTCTCCTGCAGCCGCTCGGCGGCGGGTTTCATGCTGTCTTTGAGCAAGCCGTCCACGTCGATGTTGTTCTGCACAATGTAGTTGTACAGCTTGTGCATGTCGTCTGACGGCCGTCTGGGCGGGTTCTTTCTGGGAACGCACTGCCGACAGATGCCGAATCGAAACGCGAAGGCGAACGGCTGCTGGCCCACGGTGGCGAACGGGTCGCTTCTGACCAGCTGGAGGCACGTGCTGTGGCACTCGCGGTCGCAGCGTCTGCCGCTCAAGCAGGGCAATTTCGACACTCCCTCCTTGTGGTTCAACTGCTCGACGTCGGTCCACGCCTCGTTACAGATAAAACAGTGCGTCGCGGCGTCCGCGTATTCTGCCATGTTCGTGTCGGCGGCGTGCGCGTCTTTCTGCGCGCTGTGTGCGGGCTCGGTGGTCGACGCGGGCGGGGCGCGCGTGTCCGCGCTGCCGCTCATCGCGAGTAGAGTGTGCTCTGTGGCTGTGCCGAAGGAGAGCGGTTTGTGGCTGCTGGTGCGCGCGGCCCGGGTCTGAGACTCTCTGTGCCGAAGCACCGGTCTGAGACTCTCCGTGTGGAAGCGCGCGTTTGCGTCTCTTCGCGGACGGCACGGGTCTGAGACTCTCTGTGCCGAAGCACCGGTCTGAGACGCTCCGTGTGGAGGCGCGGGTTTGCGACTCTTCGCGGACGGCACGGGTCTGAGACTCTCTGTGCCGAAGCACCGGTCTGAGACGCTCCGTGGGTAGGGGCGGTGGAGCTCGCCGGCTCGCCGTCAACGGTTTATGACCGCTGGGATAGGGGCAGTGGAGCTCGTCGGCTCTGCTGCACGCTCCGCCGCGTTGGGTGCCCGGGTCCTGAAGTGGAGCCTCGGCCGACACCGTCGCGCTCGGCAGCGTGCCTGAATTCAAAGAGATTGATCCGTCGACTGGGGCCGCGTCACCGTTCGTCCGTCGGCGGCCGACAATCACTGCGACTCGCTCGCCTTGTCCAACGGCCCGAGGCGCTCCATGCAAAAGGGTACGGCGGAACTGCACCACTCTCTACCGTTACGCTACTGCAGCGGAGGTCCGCCTACAGCACGGCGTCTGAGCTCAAGCGGCGGTCGCAAGTCCTTTCCTTTCGGGACGCACGGACGAGGGTCGGAGTGATTCGCCGGCCGCGACACCTACGCTAGGAAGAAGAGTGCCGCCGCGACGCGGTCGACACTGGTGACGCACTTAGGCAGAGCGAACCTAAGCCCCCTTACGTACTGTGTGTGCGCGTGTGTACGAATACAGTGTGGATACTACAATGGAAGGGAGACGCCTGTATTTCCTAGCCGTGCACGGAGGCACGGCAGGCGCCACCGACACCGAGCAGGCGTCACTGACGCAAGACGACTGGACGAAACTCGGCGAAAACCACAGAGGCAAAACGAAACACTACGAAAACCACACGAATCGACTGCGCTCGAATGAAGGCTTCTCTCGGCGGCGGCTGGCTTGAGCGGCGCGCGACGAGCGGGAGGGGCGGGGCAGGCGTGGGCGTCGCTGATTGGCTCCTTGACCAGATCGGCTGTCTTGACTGGGTGACCTAAGGCTGAGCGACGAAGCGGCGCGCACAGCGCCAACGCAGACGAGCGCAGCTGCGGCATACGGGTGCGTTTCCTCGTGCTCGAGTGACTTCGCGTATTGCAGAGTCGCCACCGCGGGTGTCTTACTTCAAATTGGTACGGTTGTCTTGCAGCTGGGAGTGGGTGTGCTGCAGTTGGCTGCCCATCCCTCTGACCTCGGTTCAGTTTCGCTACCTGGAGGGCTGGGGGGACTATCTGCTGTTGGCGGGCGCGGTGGTGTCGACGGTGAGCAACGGCATCGGCTTCCCCTTCGTGGCTCGCATCATCGGCGGCAACGTGGGCGTCTTCATTACGGCCCAGAATCTCGTGGTCCGACTCAACAACGGCACGCTCGGCCCAGACGCCCAAGAGGTGCCCGCCGACTTCACCATGGACACGTTCGTGGCGCAGGCCTCGCTCTACGCCCTCTACTACTTCCTCATGGGGCTGCTGCTCTTCGTGGGCAGCGTCGTGCAGGTCGGCTTCTTGGAATCAAATAGGTCCGACTGTGACAGTCTACCGTCCATGTGAACCAAAGCGGGTACTGGACCAAAGGAACTGTTATCAGTCGCTTAGCAATGTACACAAGCGGCCAGCGAGAGTACAATGCACCGATCTGTGACTCACTCACTCTCCAACTTTGACCCTGCGTGCTCGCATGAGAGCTGCGGACGCGTTGCAGGTCGTGTGCTACGTGTGGCTGTGCGAGAACCAGGTGCTGCGCATCCGGAAGGCGTTCTTCCGGTCCGTGATGCGTCAGGACGCCAGCTGGTTCGACCAGCGTCAGACGGGCGTCTCCACCAGCCAGTTCTTCGAGTGAGCCGATTGCACATGGATATGATCGAATTCTAAAACACAACTGCATCACTCACTGGGCGCACTGCAGCAACATGGAGCGGATACGGGAGGGATTGGGGGACAAGCTGGGCCTGACCATCATGCTCGTGATCCAGACGCTCGTCTGCTACGCCATCGCCTTCTACTACAGCTGGAAGCTGGCGTCGATCATGATCGTGATCACCGGGCCAGCGTTCACCTTCGGCGGATACTACCTCGCCAATGTACGTGGTTGCGCATCTTCATTGCCGTTAGGATTGATTTGTAGGATTGATTAGTGTGATCGCCTTATGAGACTGTATACGGTAAACTATATAAATAGCCCCGGGAGCTAATTCTTTCTTTCATTCGGGTCGTAGGAGGAGTTGGGCGAATTCTAGGGCTAAACACCTGCTGGAGCCACTCCCCCTTCAATAGCTGACCGAGTTGAGGGGGGAAGTGGCTCCAGCAGGAGTTCGCACCACTAAAACCAAACCCAAACGGTAGTAGGCGCGCAGCGCTTCACAATTACCGTAAATCCTCCAATACAACCCCCCTCCAATAGTGCCCCCCTCCAATAGTGCCCCCGGGGGTAAGGGGTATGTTGTGCCATGGGCCTTTTATGGGCAAAAATATAGTGGTAGGTACATTTATATCGTGTATACACACTACTACTAACCAATAATAGTACGTTTCAGCAACTATTAACGATAAATCAACCATTAAATGTGGCAAAAGTGATCAAAATCGCCGAAAAATCGGCAATTTTGACAGCGAAACTAGCATTACCATTCAAAATTTTTAGGTTGAAATAATAGAAGCCCCCCTCCAATAGTGCCCCCGGGTAAGGAGAGGTTGGAAAAATAGTGCCCCGGGGGCACTATTGGAGGATTTACGGTACGTAACTATGGGTGCCCAGAGTGGACTAAGGCTCGCTTGTAGCTGACAGAGGCGGCGAGCGAGCGTAGCACGGCGAGCTACGCGAACGCGGGCGCGGTGGCGGAGGAGACGCTGTCGTCGGTGCACACCGTGATGGCCTTCAACGGCCAGCGGAGGGAGGCGCGCCGATACGGGCGGGAGCTGACGGAGGGCAAGAGGCAGGGCGTGCTCATGGCCGCCTACCAGGGCGCCGGCGTCTTCCTCAGCACCGCCGTCACGCTGCTCTCCTACGCCATCGCCTTCTACCTGGGCGCCCATCTAGTCAACAACGGCGAACTGACCGCCGCCACCTGCATCACGGTCAGTTGGTTGAGAACATGTAGTGTCAGAATGGCTGACAATCTTTCCGCGGTGTCATAAATTGAGGAGCGATTGCATAGCTTATTCGTTTAAATTCGCTTAAACTTGTTGTCATTTCGAATATTGTTGAGGAGTTGGCGTGTGGTGTAGCAGTCAGCATACTGGAGCGGTAATCCAGAGACGTGGGTTCAATTCCCGTCGCGCCATTCGCCTATTTTCCCTCAACTTTTAATAGGATCTGGTCTTTATGAGTCCAGCGCACGATCAATGCTTGCAGGTGTTCTGGGCGGTGTTGTTTGGTTCCCAGGCGATTGCCATGGCCACTCCGCAGTTTTCTGTGCTCATGGCCGCCAAGGGCGCGGCCGGTGCCATCTTTCAAGTCATCGACAGGGTGCTGTACCTCTCGCAGCGTGGAACGTTTTAATACCTTGAATTTTTTTATTATTCTATTTGTCAGATGCCGGAGATTGACGCGTATTCCGAGGAGGGCCTGACCCTGCCCGACTGCAAGGGCGCCGTGACGCTCGAGAAGCTCAACTTTAGCTATCCCAACAGACCGACTGTTAGGGTGCGGATTCGCTTTGCTCTTGTCTTGCAGGTTCTGAAAACTGGAGAAGTGTGTCGAAAATTGTCACAGGTTCTGGAAGACGTCAGCTTCTCCGCATCTCCCGGTGAGACGGTGGCGTTGGTGGGTCACAGCGGCTGCGGCAAGAGCACGATCGTCAAGCTCCTGCTGAGGATGTACGATCCCACGTCTGGCAGGGTCCGTGTTCTTGTTCTTGTGCTTGAAGGCCATGCAATCGACGTTGTATTCTCTTTGCACTTTGAGATCGCGATCGACGGCGTGGAACTGTCGGAGTTGAACATCCGACGACTGCGCGAGCTGACGGCCGTGGTGTCCCAGGAGCCGGTGCTGTTCGACGTCAGCGTCGAGCGCAACGTCCGCTACGGCCGCGAGAGCGTCAACAGGCACGAAGTCGTCGCCGCCTGCAAGCAGGCCAACGCGCACGACTTCATCTCCAAGCTTCCCAATGTCAGTTTTGTAGCCAGCCGAACATTTTTCGGCTCAGAACTTTCCCGCTCCGCAATCGGGTTTAAAGTTAAAGAAATGTTTCAAAAGTGGTTTACATAAAATTGCGCGGTCCCCAAATGGTACTGCGCATGCCAGCATTGAATGTACTTACCTACACAGACAGACAGGTCCCCCAAGTATGAGCATTCTAAAATATTTCTACTCTGGGAGGGTGACCCTAAAGAGTTGAACACGCCCGACTTCAACCTGGAGCGTGGAACTGGCGAGTACGCGGAACTGAACGCGTTAGGGCTACGAGACGGCGGTGGGGGAGGGCGGGGCGCAGCTGTCTGGGGGCCAGAAGCAGCGGGTGGCGATCGCGCGCGCGCTGGTGCGCGAGCCCAAGATCCTGCTGCTGGACGAGGCGACGTCGGCGCTCGACTCCCAGTCCGAGGCCCTGGTCCAGGAGGCGCTCGAGAAGGCGGGCCGCGGCCGGACGACCATCGTCATCGCGCACCGCCTCTCCACCGTCCGCAAGGCCGACAAGATCATCGCCTTCGAGCACGGACGCATACGGGAGGTCGGCACGCACCAGGAGCTCATGACCAGACAGGATGGAGTGTGCGTCCCTGGAGGCCCAGCCTGCACGACCACCGTATTGCAAAGCGTGACCGCTGTTCAGCTACCGCAATCTTGTGGAGGCTCAAGCACTGAACGCCGCCTCCAGTGTTGCACAGGGAGAAGGAGAGGCCACTCCGAATGAAGGTGAGTGATCGACATACCTGTAACTGGGTCTGGAAGAGTTGGGGGGGGGGCTAAATGGCCGAATTCTGGGGGGTGTCTGGAGCAAAAAGTGGGGGGGGGGGGCGTAGCTGGCCATTCTTTGAGTTATACTTGTACTTCTTGGTCAAGTATAGGCATCAATAGGGTCCAAACAGTGTTATTTAGCTGTTCTATGGTCATATAACACTGAAAAGCACTGAAATACAGCAACAAGGTTTCAGTGTTTGATTCAGAACAACACCGAGCACGAGAAGAGCGCTCGCCCACCCGGAGACGCACAATATCGAGACGGCTCTCAAGCCGAGTCAGCAGGCAGTTGTCGGCTGGCTCAGCGCAATTGGATGGCTCAACCAACGAAACCAACAGTGGCGTCGATGATACAAAGAAAATCAGCGACCCTGATAAGGTCTTTTTTTCGATAACGAACAGTGTATCCAGAAGACAGCGCTGCTGCACCACTCCAAGCCCATAAACTATAGATGCGTAAACCACCGTAAATGCACACATAAACGTTCGGTAGAAGTGCCGCAAACATTTAGGACAGTTTCTAATTAGATTAGAAGCCGATTAATTCCAATCACCATGCATCATTTCTTCAGGAGAGAGCGATTCGAGAGATGAAAGAGGAGGGGGCTAAGAAGGTGGGCTTTATCCAGATCCTGGGAGCAGCCAAGCTGGACTGGTGGATTATCCTCTTTGGCTCCATCGCCTTCTGCCTCTATGGCCTCGCATCCCCCGCCATGGCTGTCCTCTACAGCAGAGCTTTGGGGGTGAGCGGTTCTTTTGTACTGACTGAACTGTAGTTGTTGGGAAGGGAAAGCTGCATTCAACCAAACAATGACGTGTTCCCTTGGCGTTTTTAGATGTTCTCCAAGAAGGGCGCTGCGCTGATAGCTGACGCCACGGTCTACAGCATCGCTTTCGCACTACTTGGCTTGTTTGAAGGGACCACCAGTTTCGCCGGGGTGAGTGCTGTGGCTCACCTTACGTGTACGGGCGTGGGTAGTAAGACGAACATGTACCTTTCACACTTTACCTTTGCCCCAGCAAAAGGAAGATTGAGCGTGGTCTTCTGGGGCACTATTGGAGCATACCTGTAACTGGGGGGGGGGGGCTTTGGAGGCCCCACTATTTTTGCAACACCCACCCAAGACCTCCCCCTAACCCCCCCCCCAGAATTTTCCCAAAGTATTTTCACCATGTCAAAAACAGTGTAAATGTTGGTGTTTTTCAGTGCTTGTCCCCAAAATTTTTTGCTCTGGCGACCCCCCCCCAAATTTGGCCATTTAGCCCCCCGCCTCTCCGCCAGACCCGGTTACAGGTATGTATTGGAGGGTCCACTGCAGCCGTTTCTGGACCATATGGGGATGAATTGTGACGTGACGTGACGCCTGCCTGTTCGACTCAGAGCGTGCTGTTCGGCTGGGCGGGCGAGCGGTACACGACGCGTCTGCGGCAGCGCGTGTTCGAGAACGTGCTGGGTCAGGGCGCCGCCTACTTCGACGAGCCCAGCCATTCCACCGGCCGCATCTGCACCCGGCTCGCCTCCGACGCCAGGAACGTCAAAGCGGTGAGCACCCACCCACGCGTACCCGCAACTCTTGGGGGAGGGGGGGGGGGATGAATGCTCGCTCAGTAGAGTGGCATGCGATGCTCCACGGAGCCATTGGTGTTGTCCGTGGCAGGCGATCGACGCTCGACTGGGCAACGTGTTCTCGGCGGCGGTGTCGCTGTTGCTGGGCGTGTTCATCGCGTTCTCGATCAACTGGAAGCTGGCCGCGATCGCCTGCGCCGTCTTCCTCCTCAACGCCTCCGCCTACTACCTCGACCAATTCGAGGCGGGCGCCTACGAGGGAGTCGCACAGCTCATGGAGATGAGCGGCAAGGTGCGCTGCGTGCGTGCGTGCGCTGCGTGCGTGCGTGCGTGCGTGCGTGCGTGCGTGCGTGCGTGCGTGCGTGCGTGCGTGCGTGCGTGCGTGCGTGCGTGCGTGCGTGCGTGCCATGGCTTGAGGACAACATCCGTGGACCGTTATTGACAGGTGGCGACGGAGGCGATCGAGCACGTCCAGACGGTGCAGGCGCTGACGCGCGAGCACACGTTCCACGCGGAGCTGTCGCAGCACCTGGTGCTGCCCTACCGGTTCACGGTGAAGAAGTCCTTCTTCCAAGGACTTGCCTTTGGACTGGGCAGCACGCTCATCTGCTTCTCCTACGCCGCCGCCTTCCTCGCCGGCGCCTACTTCGTACGCGTCGGCGAGATGATGCCCATGGACGTTCTCCTGTCGGTCCGCGAGGCGAAAGGAAACCTGTTTCTGAGGGACATCGAAACCGGTATCGTTGCAGGACGCTGTTCGCGATCGGCTTCACGTCGAGCTCGCTGGGCCAGGCGACCACGTACCTGCCCGAGTACGTGAAGGCGCGCTACGCGGCCAGCCTCATCTTCAACATGCTCTCCATCAAGCCCACCATCGACAGCACCGGCACGTCGGGACTCAAACCGGTTTGTTTGTCCTGCCGCACCATGTGTCGGCAGCGTAGGCGCAGCCGTCTGACAGTGACCACAACAGCAGCACACATTGAGGCGAAACACCCACATTTGCAGACCACTCAACAATTTTTTTGTTTAAAATATTTCTGTACATTTTTCTTGAATTCACAAAAATACGTTATAATTTAATTTCTATCAATTGATTCAATGATTGCAGGACGTGGTGGGCGAGGTGCATTTCCACAGTGTGCACTTTGCGTATCCGTCGCGGAGAGAGGCGGACGTGCTGAAGGGCGTGGACTTCGCGCTGAAGGCGGGTCAGACGATGGCGCTCGTGGGCAGCAGCGGCTGCGGCAAGTCCACCGTCGTCTCACTGCTCGAGCGCTTCTACGACGTCCAGAGCGGACGCATCGTGAGTCCGCCTTGCGCAGTCGCCCCCTCCCTCAAATTGTGCCCCCTCTATGTAAAGTATTCTCCCCCCCCCCTCCGATGATGGCCCGCCGGTTGGACGTATCCTATACTATTGGTAGGTTCAACATGGTATGTGGCCCCCCCCCCCCCTTCAATGGTGTCAGTGCACACACGTCTGTACAGTGTACACGCAAAAGCCGTCGTGACGTCATCTTCAGTCGTTGGACGGCACGGACCTGCGCGCGCTGAACGTGCAGCACCTGCGCGGTCAGATCTCGCTCGTGAGTCAGGAGCCGACGCTGTTCAACTGCTCGATCAGGGAGAACATCGCCTACGGACTGGCGGACGCCGACGCGACCGAGGCCAGGATCAGACTCGCCGCCATGGAGGCGAACATACACGAGTTCATCGTCTCACTGCCAGAGGTACGCGGCTATATATGGGGAGATTTGACGGCTGTTTGCGCAGTTGGCCTAAGGCGTTTGGTTCAAAACCGGAAGGTGGTTCAATCCTCAGCGTGGCATTATGACTGCCAAAAACAGTAAACCCCCCTTGGGCAAGGAGCTCACGCCAAAACTGTGCCCCCTGGGATCCCTGTTCTCATTGAGACAATCGGTCTTGTAGAAGGCGTGGGTAACCAAGGACCCATGCGAACCCCCTGAGACATCGCTCTCGAACCTCTAAAAAAAGACTGGATTTTCTTGCGCTGTCGCTGCCCTAGCTTGTAAATATGCGTTTTTTGGAATGTCTCTGGCGGCTAATGTGCCGGAAGACAGGAAGGCGCCATTTCGATGACTGATTTATCGATGGGCCATTGACGGATCCTCCTAGTGTGGCCCTTAACCGTCGACAACAAGATTGATTGACTGAAGAGAGGTGGGCACAACTTTCAGGGCTATGAGACGCCGGTTGGTGAGAAGGGCACGCAGCTGTCGGGCGGCCAGAAGCAGCGCGTCGCCATCGCGCGCGCGCTCGTCCGTCGGCCAAAGGTGCTGCTGCTCGACGAGGCCACCTCCGCCCTGGACACCGAGAGCGAGAAGGTCGGTATTTTGGTGGCTTTGTCTCATTCTCTGTGATTCTCAGGGAATTCGTGGAACAGGCTCAAGAATCTGGTGTGGTGAATAGGCCTGTGGAAGTAGGAGGGGGTGGGGGAAATGTCGCCGTGTCGAGGTGTGATTCCGGTGCGTGTTCCTCGCTGCAGGTGGTGCAGGCAGCGCTGGACGAGGCGAGACGGGGCCGTACGTGCGTGGTGGTCGCCCACCGCCTCTCGACCGTCCAGACCGCGGACGTCATCGCCGTCGTCCACGGCGGAAGGATCGTCGAGCAAGGTCGCGGTCTTTTTCTTGGGTTCTTGCGCAGTTGTGTCTTGCTGAGCCCTTTAGATTTAGGTATTCACCCCCCCCCCCATTGTATCCTACTCTGTGGAATGAGCTTGCTATGCGTGGCAGTGGCTTGCATGAAAATGTCCCAGGGGACCGATACGTACGTTGCTGTTGCAGGCAGCCACCAGGAACTTGTGGATCTGAAGGGTCACTACTACGAACTGACGAGAAGACAAAACTTGGACTAGCTGCCACCGTAAGTAGACACTGCCTACAGCAGTAGGTGGACATCCTTGTTCACTGTGTCCGTGTTCGCCTCTTTCCCGCGTGCGGAATAGTTTTGTTACGTTGTTGATGTTGACGTTGTCCCTCGTGTGGAAGATTAGCAGCCCAGTCTGAGTCTAGTGTCGGCATTCCTGTGCTCTGGTTGGGCTAGACCTGTAACCGGGTCTGGCACAGTGGGGGATGGTTCTTCGAGGCAGTGAGGGAGTGGGCTCCCATGACCAAAAAGTGGGGGGTTGGTATCCAGACGGAAAACAAACTCGCGCCCAAATGGCGCCTTTAGGTACTTTTAGGGCAGGGGCGCCTAAGTCTCGATTTTTTTGGTATTTTCGTACGCGGCTCACTTCACTGTTTCTGTGCGACTGTGTGGGTGCGATGAATAAAACTTGAACCTCTCTCTTCATGAGAACAAGCTCCGCTAAACAACAACTGCACACCCGAGTAAGGCACTCATTGTCAGTGTCACGCACGCACTACATGTAGTGGTAGTAGTGTATCAAGGGCACGCGCTCGTCGTGTTGCCGGACCCGTCTGGCGCAGGGCGCGTTGTACGTCCAAAGCAACGCCAGGCACACGAGCAGCACCGTCACAGCAGCGATCATTAAGATGCCTGAAATGAAGTGTCTGCAAATCTAGACCGACGAGAGTCTGCAAACATCAATTTTCCTGACTTTCGACTGCTCGAAAAGGACAACAACACCCTTTTTCGTTCCTACACACGTTCACAGGCACGCATAAGAAGAATACGAGTTACACCTGCGCCATTCCATCCTACAAGCTGGCTGGGGCATTGTGTGACTCGACATAAAGTTCCGTACCAACCGCTCTCGGGAGGAGGCGACCAGTGGACGACGCCATTGTCCAGCAAGATCGCGGATGAGTTGGCCATCATTCGGCGCCCACATACGCGGCACGCATTTCACCCCAGAGCCGCACGTAGTGTGTGCCGTGCAGCAACTATTAGAGCTGTGGCGAGTCGTCGTCGGCTGTGTGTGTGTTACAACCGGCGCAAAATTCCCGCCACACTCAGGCGCATAGAAACGGTTATAAGAACAGTCGGCGACAAGAGAGGGAAACACTGCATCGCGGACTTGAAGGGAAATGTACCTCAAATACCTAACAGCGTGCACGATCTACGCACAACCACTCCCTAGAATTTGTCTACCGTGCGTGCTGAACCCGCCCATAATGCTGAAAGTGACTGTTTATGCGACGCCACTTCAAGTGTCTCTTGACACTAGAACATCAAATAACGCAACTTCGACTTTTATTTGACCAAAAGTGTATCTTTGACAACATTTTGGTGCAGAATTGCTCAATTCTGGACATCAACACCAACATTGGTTCAGCCCTCCCCCATTGAGCTTAGATCCTCCCCCCCCCCCCTCCCCACTCGACCGGTAACCAACGTATGCGCCCAAGTGCTTTGTCGAGCGCAAGGATGCGCCCGCCTGATTCTAAGCGAGTTCGTTTTCTTTCATCCTTTTCTTTCACGCCAACAAATGCGGCAACGCAACGGCTGTTCACTTGAAAATTCACTTTCTCTTCTTCTTGAACTTGCCACCCTTCTTTCCCCTCGTTGCTGGTCCGCCCTTTCTGGATTTCTTAAAAAAAGGAACAAAATGTGTAAAATGTGGTCGAAAATGCAGCAGACCGTCTATAGACGAGCAGACAGTTTTAAAAGCCACACAAACCTCGCCCCCCCCCCCCACCTCCCTCGTCGCACCAGTTCCCCACGCACGCACGCACGCACGCACGCACGTACGCACGCACGCACGAACGCACGCACGCTCTCTTCACCTTGACCTTGGGAGGGCCCCCAAAGGCGTCGTCTTTCTCTCTGGCCTCGGACATCTCTTTGTAGCTACCGTAGTCGGTGAGGAAGTCGAGGGAACTGCGCAGTTTTTCGCGCCGCGTCGCGTTCTGCCGCTTCTTGGACACATTCAGACGCACAAAGTTCGCCTCCTCGAAACTGCACGGAGGAATTGAAATTGAAGTTTTAAAACAGTTAAAATAAAAAAAAGTTTGATAAAACGTCACCGCTCGCGGTCGCGACTTTCTCGGCGCAATTTGCTCTCGGATCGCGACTCGTTGACGGAGATGCCCTAAGATGGCGGCTACAAAGAATTATTGACAGAGCAAAGGAAAAAATTGGAATGCTGCGTTCAGACTCATCAACGTGTGCATAAATACGCTAATATGAGACGCTACGCAAGACTGTAACACTACCGCTAACTCTACAGCTACAATACTGCGGCTTCGCAGACAGCAGGCAAGGCACACCAATTTCGGCACGTTTTTCTTCCAAGGTAAAATCTAGCGAAATGTTCTCACTCAGTTGCCCTTGTTGTTGTTGGATTTGGGGCGACGCTAGGAGACAGTCAATGGCCAATATATCATGCCCATATCCAGGACGCCTTCCCGTCTACAGCCGCAGAGTTAGCCCAAGACATTCGGAAGAACACCATCTGTAATCTAGGGCAGCGACGGCACGAGAAAATCCATCGACGGGGAAGACCTCGATCTAGTGGCTCCATCAAGAATCGAACTCAGAGAACCATGCGCGCCAGAGGCCGACTATGTACCACTAGGTGCCACTCAGGCCTCAGTTGCTCTTACAAGAAGCGGTCACCCCAAATCCGGATGTTAGGTTCCGCCAGTGGGGGGGGGGGGGGTGGCAGGGGCAGAGCCAACGTCGACAGGCGCGTACCCTGACTTCGACGGGAGCGGTGCTGAACTCCTCGTGGAGTTCGCGGTAGAGACTGGAGCGGAGGTGGCGCCTCTTGCGCCGCTCCAACTCCGCGTCGCGTCTCTCCTCCTCCTCCTCCTCTGAACGCAGCGACGATGCGCACTCGGCACCGGGGGAATTTCAAAATGTTGAAAGCTCATCTCAGAATCTATCGACTTCAGACCAATCGATTCCGCATTTAGCAGACTGTGTACCGTTGTGGAGGAGGAGGGCGGGTGTCCATTTCATCCCCCCCCCTCCTACAGTGTGGGTTGTGGAGAAGGAGGGTGCCCCCATCAACGAGAAGGAGTCGTATGCCCCTCCATCAACAATCTACGCCAACCATTCAGTGAGAGGAAATGTAGGTATTCGGTTTTATGTTCTAAGTGTCGCAAAACAAAGATCGGCAAGCACCACAAAATCATCACGTTGGTGTGAATTAAAATAAACGCTGAAACATTTGTTCTCTTTCTTTACGTCGTCAGAAAAAAAGGTCTCCCCAACAATTCGCCATTCACGGCATGCACACATGCCACCACATGGACCAGCAAGCAATCGCATGCACCCTATTCAACATGCAGTCACCGCGCAATAAAACAGAATCGCGACAAAAAACAGAACCCCACCATATGGCATGGCGACCAGTTTTGGAGGCACATATTTGGCCGTCTTTTTGCGGTCGTCCGTCGTTTCCTCCTCCTCATTGCCGTCCACCTCCATCTAAACCGGTTTGAGAATCAAACCGATCAGTAAAATAGACCGATCAAAACCAAAACCCCGTCGTCCACATCAAAGTCGCCCAAATTCGGCTTGTGCTGCTCTGTTGGCTTCTTCTTGTCACTGCCTGCAACAGCTCAGCCAACCAATATCGATCGAATCGAGCAAAGCCAACGCACCAGAGGACGACTCGTTCTTCAAGATTTGCTCAATTTTGAGCTTGAACTTTTTCTCCAGCGGCCGCATGCGTTCGAGAACCTAAATTTTGAAACCAATCATGCGCAATTGACATTTGTAACCCGTTCAAATTAGACCCGTTATCAGGGTTGCATAAAAAAAATTGCAAGTTAATTTTAAATAAAAAAAAATTTTAATTGACTTAGGAGCCATCATTGGTGCCAAATACCTGTACTAATTGTGCAACCCTGCCCGTTATACGGGGGAGGGGGTTGGGTGGGCCCCCAGGCTCCAGTCGGATGAAGGTCAACCCTGAGCTGACCACTGGAAAGACGGTGCCAAGCGCAACAATTGCCTCCATCAAGTAATTTACTCGAGTGTTTTCAACCTGTCTAGGAGTGCTTTGGTATTCTTAAGCGAGACTATTGACCATAAATCACTGAAATAACACAATTTAAAACAATATTTTGACGCTATTCCGGTGGCACAACTTCTCCAGTCTCGATATCTGCACATCCCCCCCCCCCTAACTCGGCCCAGTTACAAGTGCAGGTGTGGTGCTCAACTGACAGTTCTGCATTCCACGAGACGGTGGATGCCTGGATCGTCGCTGATCGATCGTTGATCCAGTATTTTTGCGATCAGTAGCGTAATGTCCAATACGTAGTCGAGAAGCAAACGATTCTTCAGCTTCAACAGCGACACGACCGTCTAAAGGAGACAATCAGACATTTTTGCGAATTATTATTCGTACCATGTTGAACCTGCAACACACTGCAGTCTGCAAAATTGGTCAATATTTTAGCGCAAGTGCGCACGCAACGTTACAATGCGCAAGTACGCCATTGATCCATTCTGTCCCCAGAATTTTCTTAATTAACCATCACATGCCCTCAGATTTGTTGTGAAGGTTTTTCTACCCATCTAGAATAAAAGTGAATAAATTTTGGGGTTTTCAATACTTTTCATGGTTATCACGACCCGAACGGTATTTTGAGCAACAAATTTCGTTTTAGCCTTGCTCCGCAGACCCCCCCCCCCCCACCCAAGGCATACCTGTAACAGACCTCCCCAGAATTTTCCAAGGGATTTTCACCGTCTCAAACGATAAAAGTGAATAAATGTTGATGTTGGTGTATTTCAGTACTTTTCAGTGTTATATAACCAAAAAACAGCTAAATAAAATACCCCCAGAATTCGGCCATCAACCCCAAACCCAATTCTTCCAGGCCCGGTATGACCCAAGGGCCTTTAGCACCCCCGCCCCGCCCAGACCCGGTTACAGGTATGGTTGATAGCAGCTAGCTTCGGTCATCCTGCTTTCTTTACCTCAGCGCTGTCGCTCTTAACATCTTTCAGCGAGTTGGCTTCCTTCAAGCCACGCTCAACATTGTCAATAGCAGCTTCGAAATCGGGAAACTGACTCGAGAACTGCTGGAGGATTCCTTCCAACAGTGCACCATCATCCGCACTCTTGCCGCTACCACCACTGAGGATTTCAACCGCCATTCAGTATCCGCTGCAATAAGAAATTCCGCAAGAATCAGTGGCGGTTTGTGGCGCGGCGTCAAGAATTGATTTTGTGTGTGTGTGTGTGTGCGACTTCAAGTGTCGCTTGCCCAAGTCATTCAAGTCAAGATATGGTCCTCTAAAAACCTGTACAGGTAGAATGGAAACCCGTGCGTGCGAAACAGCAACGAAGGTTCGAAGAATATGTCACATGCGGCTGACTGTGCACAACTACCAACAGTTGTGTACAACACGGTTTATTCACACAGTTATTCCTCTTGCAAATATAAATGTGCGCGACGCGACGCACATGACAGTAGATCATCACACTAAGCGCAATTCCAGACGCAAGTCTCAAAGCGGTGCGGTGGTCACTTCTTCTTGCTGCCCCCTTTGGTGGCGGCAGCCACTAGCATCTCCTTGAGGAACTGCACCTCCCTCTTGAGCTCTGCGACCTTCTGCTCGAGTTGCGCGTTCTCTTGTCTCAGCTGGTCCGCCTTCTCCGCGGTCTCTTGTTCCTCCTTGCGCTTTTTCGCTCGCGTGCGGTGCACGGCCTCGTTGTTGCGCTTTCGCTTCGTGAAGTAGTCGGGGTCCTCAGCCTTGCTCGACATCTCGCCTGGAACTTTGTTATCCGCGTCCGCGATAGATTTTACCTCTCAGTCTCACTGCGATGGACTTTACGCTCTCTGGCGCAATAGCATGCGCATATTTATAAAGGTACTGTAGATAAATTTACGCCCGAAACGGAAATTGACCCCAATAAACGGTTCCGGGCCGATACGCCAAAGCGGATACGCCAAATATGCCGATACGCCAAGGATGCGCCAAGGATACGCCAAAGTCTGAGACTGGCTAGCTTGCATTCGCTATGAGACCCCAATAATTTGAATTCGACTACGCTTAGACATGCCCAATAATAGCGATGTAATAAGCGACTAAGGAGTCAGTACGATACGAAACTTTGGAATTGTTAGAATTGAACTGCATCTGTTCTGTTCGCGCTTCTGATTCGCAGTTCGCGGCGCTTCATCTGCAGTCGACGTATTCACAGCTGACGTAGACGGCTTCCCTGACGGCTCCCCTACCCAGGCAGACGAGTCACTCGGCAATCTCGACGACGCCGTCTTGACGACAGTTTCCGACCAGTCTTCCAGTGCTCGCCCTGTGCTGCGCCCAACGCCCTGGCTGAGGCGGTCACGTTCGTCCCCGACAGGAGCGCAGTCGTTGACGCCGTTGTCGTTGACGCTACTAGCGGAGCGGACGCCGGCCTCTGGCTCTGCCGCTTTGTTGAATTTAAAGGGCCTCCACTGGACGCAGACGGGGTCGACTGCGGCCGCGTGTCGACGCCGAAGCTGTCGACGTCGACAATGCCGCTGCCGCCGTGTGCCAGTGCGACAGCAGACGACGCCGACTGCGGAGGCGCCGTAGTGACGACCAAGTGCCCGATCCAGGTAGCGGTGCTACTGCAGCAGTTCGCGAGGGCGGCGGCGGCGGCGCTGCGGGATGGTGGCTGGCTCTCGCAGCGGTGCGGCTGCTGCCACTGCCACCAGGTTCTGCGTTTTTTCATGCGGTCGACTTGGGTCAATCTGCCGGCAGCCCATGCCAGGATTCTTGACGTGACGGGACACGGTCATGAAGCTGACTTCGCACCCCGTCAATTCCTGCATTGCAGCGCCCATCAAGTGTTCAAAAGCAAAAAGAACGACTTTGTCTCATATTACCACGATTCTTGCAGCCGCCGATCGAAAAGTGTGCGCTCGGTCGCGCCGTCGCAAGCTGTCCAGAATGCTCTGCACGTCGTCTCGCTCCCAAAGTTCGGGCGGTACGCGCCAGCTTCTTCGCTTCATTTTTCTAACAGCTACTCATCGATGCTTGCATTGCAAAACGACCATCAAATTAACAGAACAAACCGATTCCGAGCCAACGAAAAAGAGCTGTATGTAAATTAGCAAATTGTACCGTACCCTTTGTAACACTTGTAACACTTGTAACACGTGTAACACTTGTAACACTTGTAACACCATTGGCGTATCGGCCCGACGCGCAAAACAAAAACGCGTCGCAAAAACGGAGAGTATTTTTATATTGTCATAATAGTTGCACGAAAGTTTGAATAGGTACATTGACGAAATCAGCTTACCTAACTAAACATCTATCAAATGCAGTCGAATGTGTTATCGTTTTCGAAGCCAAACAGACACGAATCCCTAAACTAAGGTTTCGGCTTTTGGCGCAAAGTTTACGGCACCAAAATAGCCTTAACTCAGAATTTGGTCGAATATTGAAGCCGGGAATACTCAGTTCAGTATGCACCAGTATGCACATCCAGTATGCACATCCCTTTAAACCCTCTTTGGGGGGGACAGTGAAAAGTTGCACACCGGAATGATACTCTGTTAGATCTCCCTTCCTGTTCACCTTTCGTTGTTTTCCTTCGCCGTTTTCGCGCACTATTTCGAAAATGGTGCCCGTTTCCGAAACTTTTGTGAACGATGTTGAGACGGCGAAGTCACTCTTGCTTGGCAAGAGGGGTACGGGCGCCGACGAAGTCGAATTTGTGTCCACTGTCCCTCACCGACTGCCGTCCGGACAAAAGAAAGCGTCTTTCTTCATCGACTGTCGCCCCGGCTGGCGCACCTCTCTCAATTGTTCCAGTGCCGCGACACTGCGAAGCCGTCCTCCCTCTACCTTTCCCGAGCGAGGATCCGCGAGATTCTGCCATCTGGTTTGTGCGTAGTGTGAGCCAACGACGGCCTCTTGCTACTTTCCGCTTCCTTAGGTATGATGAGCGACGAGGCGCTAGAGGAGGCGCTCGACGAGGCGTCGGAGCTGGCGGACAACTACGAGTCGGACTTCACGAGCGTCCGCGAGCACCCCAGTGCCGACCTCTCGCCCGTCTGGCACGTGCTCGACGGCGAGCATTACGTCACCGTGCGCGTGCTACAGAAGGAGGCGTTCGCGCTCGAGTGCGCTCGCTGCCACCGTCTGCCGCCGCTGAAGTTCGTCTGCTGCCACACGCTGGTCGTTGCGCACGTGGGACGCCGACTCGAGACCTGCCTCGCGTCTGCCGTGGAAGATTGGGAACTGGCCGCTGGACGGCACGCGCTCTTCAGCGCCGCCACCCAGCGCGCGGCCGGTGAAAAGGCCGAGAAGCGGCGCTACGGCGGGCGCAACAACACCAAGTGCACCGCCGTCGCTCAGTCGGTCCCGCATCCTGCGTTAGCCGTCGCTGTAATTAATCACGTTTTCTCGCAAATGGCATACGGGAGAAGGACCGACGCGCCCGCTTGTTCAGGCTGTTCCGACTCCCACAGCTGGATCGCTGGATGCGCCCTCGACCGTCGAGCTCAACCGCCTGAAGACCGCGCAGCCGCTGCGTTTCTCGGAGCCGTATCACAACGAGCAGCCATTCCGCTTGATCCTCCTCAGCGAGTGGCGGCAGCTCGGCCACAAGCACAAGGAATGCGTCTCGTGCAAGGTATGACGCCATGTCTGCAGCCCCAGCGACCACCCCCCCCCCACCCACCCCCCCCCCCCCCGTCAGTTTATGCTTGTGCGGGTGTCCCCCTTGTCCCCCTCCAAGTCCCGACCTTCGTAACACGCAGTCGCTGCCACTGCAGAACGCGTTGCCGTGGTCGACGGTGGAGCCGGAAGACCTGGTGATCGCGCACCGCGAGCGCTTCTTCATCCCACCAGAGAAGCGCTTCTCGGGCTCGAGCAACAGTCGCGACATGCTCCTCCACTGCCGCTACAGCTGCGTCGTGGCCCGCTATCCCTACTACAGTAACCGAATGTTGGACGCCTCGGCTGTGCAAGAAAACCTCCGCTTGTCTCACCGAGAAAAAGTGCGGCTCAATTTCGGCATGTTTCTGTAATCTAGTTGGTTGGGGTGTCACCCATGTTGAACAGTAGCCAATTATGGATCCGCTGTCGTGTATCGCTATTTGTCGGCTTCGCTTTGTCATTCGTGTTGAGTGCAGTCGTTTGTCATAATAAATCACACTCTGACACTCAACTGCTCAGCAAACACACTAAAACGTCGTCAACGGCATTTGTTCATCTTCCTGCTCTGTCGCATTGTGGTAGAAGGCGAAAAGCGGAAGAATATCTAAAGCAAAGAATTTCTATCAAATAGTGCGCAAAAAACGGCGGAAAAAAACAACGAACGGTGAACGGGAAGGGAGATCTAACAGAGTATCATTCCGGTGTGCAACTTTTCACTGTCCCCCCCAAAGAAGGTTTAAAGGGATGTGCATACTGGATGTGCATACTGGTGCATACTGAACTGAGTATTCCCTTGAAGCCAATATTGATAGAAAGAATTGTATGTTGATATAGTGAGATGAGCGCTGACGACACTCGTTTCGTCTCGGCAGAAGAGGTCGAAAAGCAGAAGCAGAAGCGTCAGGAGGAGTGGGAAAAAGTCAGAAAACCGGATGAACCAGAACGTAACACTTCCAGAGAAAATACTCATATTTTCATGAATTATTATTGTTTAGAAGCCCCAGAGGCACCACAGGAGACGCGATCGCTGTACGATAGACTGAAAGAGCAACGTGACAAGAAGCAGTTGGAACAGGATGAGGCGCACAGAATTAGTTCGTTGTGCTGTTTTTTTTTGGCTCCTACTGCTGGCCACGATGTTCAATCAAACAATTATGCAAAGCAACATGAACGTCATGACTAGCATGTGGTTGGCTGGCTAGCACGCCCGATGGCTAGCAACACGCTAGCTAGCTAGCGATGAGTGAGGTAGCGCTGGCTGGCGTGCAGAGAACATGGTGCGGGGTCTGGACACGGAGGAGGTGGGCTTCCTGGACCTGGTCGACCACATGAAGGCGCAGGAGCAGCGG
This sequence comes from Paralinhomoeus sp. GSCO2_6, assembly GCA_030248085.1. NCBI lineage: Eukaryota > Metazoa > Nematoda > Chromadorea > Monhysterida > Linhomoeidae > Paralinhomoeus > Paralinhomoeus sp. GSCO2_6. Next base: position 61,108 of record JASAMY010002517.1, on the reverse strand, counting down.
TCGCGCGACCTCGAAGCCAAGCTCATCTTCGAGTCCATGCACAAGGTGCCGCGGCTTTCTCGCTCCTTCCAGGCACGCATACGTCCAGACCGTGCAAGCACAGTAACCGATTGGGGAGAGAGTGTGGGGACGTTGTTGGTATCTTGCCGAGAAGGGGCGTAAATGGCAGTTTTTTTTTGTAAAAAGTGTAGTGGTGGATGAGCTCGAGTGGGGGTGGGGGGTATAGGGATACCTCACCTTTCGCCGTAGTATTCATTTTTACTTGTGCCTCGAGCCAATTTTCCTGGCGAAATTGCTGGCAAAAATTTGCCTGCATCGCTGGGTCTCTAACGCGTTCTCAGCAGTCAAACAAAATGGCTTTGGGGCCGGAGGCATCGCGTTCTGGGCTATTTGTTGGGCCCCTTTTGTGGCAACCGTATTTGTACTTCCGGTGCAATTCTTACGAGTGGAAATTCTTCCTTACAGTCACGATTCCTTCCACCCCACCTTCTAAACATGGTGGTGTAGTGATACCTGCAGCCCCACCTGGCACAATCAATGCGTGAAATAGACGAACTTGTGCGCGTCCAGGTGGACGTGATCGCGCCCGTGCCCGTCGAGCAGGCCAGCTCCTCCCAGCCCAAGCCCAAGAAGTCGCCCACCGCGCCCGCGAAGGTCGTCAACAAGCAGGCGCAGCTCCTCAAGGCGGCCGTCAAGAGGAAAAGGTGTCCTCCACTATCTTCCTTTGTTTCACTCACTCTGAGCGCACGCGATAGCTGCATGATTCTCATCTCCGTTCCTTCAGTACAGCCGACGACTCTCCTCCAAAGGACGAAGAAGGGCCGAGGGGCAAGGTGGCCCGTCCAGCCGCGAAGACGGCTAGCTGCGTGGTGGAGGCGGGCCGGCGGCCGTCGGCGCAGGCCCGGCACGGCTCGCTGCCCGGCCTCGATGGCTACGACAGCGACAGCAGCAGCGCCGGCTCCTCGGACGACGGCAGCTCCGTCGAGGGCAACGACGGCACGCGGCCCGCCGACCCAATGACTGCCGGTGCCACAGACGCGACGAAGCAGCCCCGACCGGCACAGGCGACGGCGCAGTCCAAAAAGAGACAGACCATGTAGAGTCGAACCACGGCTAGTTCCATACGTGAAATGAAGATTTTGTCATTTGGGTTGGAGCTTCGCTGGGTCCTATCGGAGTAGCGATTCCTGTCGCCACCACACACGATTCCTGTTCCTGTCGCCTTGGAGGAACTGTTCCAGTGTGAATTCCTTTTGTCTCGGTTTTCAAAATTGCAGTGTAGCAAGTATGTACTTACTGCCCCTCTACTGCAAAATCGCAGAAATTACGAGCTTCCAAGAAGGTATGGGGGGTGGGGGGTAGGTTTAGGAGGTTTGCAGATATGGCTCAGCGCTACCGTGGCGACCCAGTGTTGCAGAATGCAGACGCTCTGAAATGTATGAACACATGTTCTATGTCGGTCTGTGCGTTTTTATTTCGAGGTTCTGCTGCTTGAACGCGCTGTTGTTTGCTTTCTGCCGTCATCTTATGGTTGGAGAAAATCCAAAGAGAAAAACGAAAAACCAATCGCTGACTGCTGATTCCACATACTGTATGTACATCGCGGATCTCTGATCGGAATCAGAGCAAGAGTCGGAGCAAATGATCACAGCAAAAGCGTCAAACGCGCCCCCTTCCCCCGCTGATTCCCTATCTATACTGAATGCTTGGTCGCTCAGTATGCAAACTGAGCGGTATTAGAATTTGATAGCTCAGTATGCGTGCTGGGCTGCGTGCCGCTCAGTTTGCAAACTGAACGTTCGGTTTGCATACTGAGCTATTCCGCATATTGAGGGTGACATATACTACACGGTAGTAGTGAGTAGTAAGTAGTAGACTTGAATACGAGTATTATTGCAAGATGCTTCACATTCCAGATGCGTTGTGGACTGTGCGTGCATTGCGCTTACGCGAGCATGTTGCGCTTGTCGTAGGCTTGCACGTCGCTGCGCTGATTCAGCATTGCGCCTAGATATAATGCAGGTCAGTAAACTGCTACTCGAGTTACAGGGGTCTCACTTTGCGACGTGGAAAAGTGCTGTACAGAGCTCGCATGATCGCATCGCAACACGCTTGTGCAATGTTTGTGAGCGACAACGTTGAAGAAAGTTAGGCAGAACCAATGATATGCCATCTTCCACGGCGCCCCCTGTTTTTCTCTTGCTCAGTTATCCTGCTGCTCAGCCGGGGCTCTGCGCACGTTTCGTCACTGAAACTCTTCGATCAGGCCGCGCAATTCCGCCTATTTGAAGAACTGCCGTGCGACCCTGGTGTATCGGTCATAGACGGCAGTGAGCGGTTCTGCTGTAACTCGAACATAACGCGAATCGTCAGTGCATCGTTTCCACGGTTAAGCCAGTGGTTTAAAGCCGAACAGCACGAAGTCGTGCTGTCCACGACAACGACGACGTCCTCTACGACAACTACAACGTCCTCTCCGACTACGAAAGGAATACTCGATTGGAGAGTTCCATGGGGAAAAGGGGAAAGACGGGACAATTACATCGACCCCCTGTGGAACTTAAACGATATCTATTGGGATGGCAACTATGTCAGCGACTACTATGACAACGACGATATCTGGTCGTACGACTATAATTTGGAGGACGACCATAACTGGGAACTAGGTGTTCTTACCTGCCAGAAAGTTGTCCCTTCCCCTCCCGTCTGTCCCAGCATTGCTATGGTTTATCATTCCAATTCAAACTCAACACATACTTGTAACCGGTTCTGGCTGAGTGGGGGGATTCAACAATTTGGGGGGGGGGGGGTGGATGGCTGGAGCAAAAGGGGGAGGGGTAGCTGATCATTTTTTGACTTATACTGGCAATTTTTGGTTAAAAATGGGTCAAATCAGGCATACCTAGATTAAAATAAACCTGAAAAAGTGTCTGCAGAGTGGTCCTAAAAATGCAAAAAAAAAAATTCAGCCCCAGGTTCAAAGGTTCAAAGTACCTAGGCAGTTAAAGTTAGATTCCAGGAACAAATAACGTGAGTTAACATTAACCTTGAGTTAACATTGGACTAACATTAACCGGGACCTAACAGTTGCACTTAAACCTAACATACCAGAGTAGGCTGAAACGTTTCGTTTACAGCTTACAAAACCTTTGCGTAGAAGTTCCCAATTATGGGCAACCCGAACTCGAATTTGATGGGCCTTTTGCACGTCGACGCCGAGAAGCAATTGTCGGTTCATCAGGCAGAAGCGTGACTTGTAGCTCGGCCAACGACGACTGCTACAAGAGTCTGGTCTACCTCGCTGTGATCCAGCAAGCGTACGAAGAAGATGATGTCGCAGTTCTTGAAAAATTCGCCAACCTTTTCAATATGAAGGACAACGTCCTTCCCTTCTCTTTCTGTCTGTACGCAACTTGTTCAACAAAGTTGGTTGCAAGCAGTCGTTGCTTAGACAGTGTTGAGAATGCATACATTGTACATACCTAATTTGGTTGCATATCGCTGCAGATACGAGCCAATGAAATTGTCACACTTACCCATACGTGGGTGGGCACCCTGTACTTTACGTCAACATACGACAAATACATTGTCTGTATGCCAATTCGCTGTGCTGAAGCGCGGTGAAAGACTAAACATTGCCAAGAGCATGGCTTGGACGAAGTGCAGGGAGTCCTACAGCATTCTTGAGCTGGTTGGAGGCCAGCACAGTCTTTGCAAACACTTTGCTGACGTCGACCACAAACAATCGCCATTCTATGATCCTTTTTGCACAACGAACGTAATTGGTGGAGCTCCAGTTCAATGTGAGACCCAAAGGAACCGAAGTTTCGTTTGGAGGAAACACCTTGAAACGGCTCTGATTTTTGCAAATCTGACCGAGAAGGCGTTCTCGCTGCTGGAGCAGTCAAAGCTGTCCATCTACTACATATCTTACCTGGTCGACAGAATCCATATGGATTGCTTGAATGGTCAAAGTGGCATTAGCTGGTACACCTTTGTCCGAAGCTACGTGGCGCTTCGCTTTCTGGGTCTGCTGGGAGTCTTGACAAATGGCTGCTTCGCAGTCTTGCTCTACAGGAGTCGAAAGAGCCTGTCTACAACTGCGCTGGCTTTCTTAGGCTCAGCGATTCTGGCCAATCTCGTCTACTGCCTCACGATTCTGGTCTACCAACACGTCAGGGAATCCGCCCTGGGTGGAGGAGGAGATCACCTCTGCAGAGATTCCTATCCAGCGGAGCAGACGCACAACTATTCGCTGGAAATCACAGCCAGACTGTTCGGAGACCAGCGCGACTTGCCACTCACGCTCGTTTACAGATTCGTCGCCGTTGAAATTGCTCTGTCCACGAGTCAACAGGCGTCGCTGTTTCTCTTTCTCCTCTTCAAAGTGACCGTCGTGCTGCAGTTCGACGTCAAGTGGGCCATCAAGACGACATCGTGGAAGTACTTGGGCGCGTGTCTTTCGGCGTCGTGGATTCTTCCTCTGGTCGTGTCCACCGTGGCCATGCTTTGGCAGGCCAGCGAATGCAATAGCTACTTTTTCAAGACGGAAAGTTGCCAGTGGAATGGCGAGACGTATCAGATTGTCTTTGATAAGAATTTGATCAAGAAGTGGCTGGAGCGCATCGAGAAGGCTTCCGACCACCTCATCGTCGTGTTGCCCGTCGTCCTCTTCTCGGCACTGCTGGTCATCGGCTGCCTCGTCCACTTGACCACCACAGCGAGCTTCCTCCGTCTCATCGCCCGCAGGAGACGCTGTCTGTCTGGCCGGACGCGGAGCCGGTCGAACTCGCACTTCTACGTGCTCTTCGTGACGCTGACCATCTCGCTGCTCGTCTTCTACTGCAGCGCGCTGCTGCAGCTCTACGTCGAGTGGGTGTCCGGCTTTCGACCGGCCGACAGGAGCACCCACCAGCAGCTGCTCTTCCTCGCGCAGCTGGCGCGTCTCCTGACGCTGCTCGACCCGCTCGTCAATCCCTGGGTCATCTCCCTACGGACGGCGCCCATCAGGAAGCAGCTCTGCGCCCTACTTCGAGCCGTCACGGACGCGAGACGGGGCTGCTGCAAGCCACGGGCGAAACTGACCGGCGAGATGGAGATGAGAGAGCGGAAGAGGAAGCGACGCCCCGTCGTTGTCCTACATGCCACCAGCAGCGTGTGAAGTGATGTATACTGAATTACCGTAAGCCCTATAATTAGCCCCCGGGGATAATTGTTTCATTCGAGCCGTAGGAGAGGGTGTAACTATAGGGGGGGGGGGGGCGTAAATAAAGTTGAATGGCTAATAAACTGGAAGGGCCGATGTGGGGAGCTTTGTTGGCGCGTTGAGAAGTTTTTAAGGGAACAAGCTCGCTTCAAAAAGACAAAAAAATCCACAGAAAAATTTGCCTTACAGACAATGGTCCATTTAGGAAGGGGGTGTAATCATTGGGGGCTAATAATCTGAAAGTGCTCTGGGGAGGGGGAGGGTGTAATAATAGCGACTGGCTAAACAAAGGGATATAATTAGCTAAATATTGGGTTTACGGTAACTGAAATAAATTACGGTGTGGCACTTGAAATTTTGCTGATCTTTTCTGGCTATTCGCGCTACAGTGAATTTCAGAACGAATATCTATCGCACGCACTAGCAGATCGCGCATCTGCCACTGGCATAGGCACTAGGCAGGAGTGCCTCCCCCCCCCCCTTCTGAAATATTTTAGATAATGACGGTTCGGTCGTGAGCGCGTGATTGTGGGCAAGAAAACTCAGATAAGTAACCATCTCTCCAAAACAAACGCGAAGTCGCTAACATTTCGACGGATGTGTGCATATGCGCTGCGCAGTACCGTTCATTCGCATCACGAAACGAGCCACCTGTAACTCTAGTAGCGAATTAGTGCCAGGCGCAACATGCTAGTGTAAGCAGCGCAATGCACTTCACTGCGCTATTCGACAGTCTCATTGATCGAATAGATTTTACTGCGCTTGTTTGTCCTGTAGACGCAGCCGTCAGAGAGAAGGTAGCGACGCCGCTCTTTGGCGCTGGTACCAGCACCGGGCTAAATGCCATACAGTACTGTATACTCATTACTGTATCTGCGTGTCACGTTCACGTCCTAGACGTGCAACTGCCACTCGTGGAAGAATAACGTGCAAACTGTGCAAACAACATCTACCGAAGCGTTAGAATAAAGAAATCCAACAAAGATAGATACCTCGTCGTTGTAATCCACAACTTGCAGATTCTTTCCAGCCGCTGTGCCGACGTCCTCTAGCTTCTGCTTTCCCGTGTTCCACCAACAAGACGGCGACACCAACTTTCCCTCGACGAACCTTGCCGAGTCGTCGCCCGTTCTCGTCCTGCCGAGCACGAATCTCGTATGCTTGAGCGCCAGATTGCCCTTGGCCTCTTCCTTCTCCAAGAAGCTTCCCGCTCGGTAGTTCCTACCAGCGCTCTGTACTACCAGTCGCCGCTGGCCACGATAGGGCACGAAACCAATGGCGGAAATGTCAAGGATAGTGCACTTGGGCAACGAGACCAAATCGGGCATGGCGACATAGTCCGCCAGTTGATTGTCGTCCAGTCGTTCCATGGGATTGGTTTCCAACTTCCACGGCTGTATGGCCCGGTCGCGCAGAAGCTCGATGTTTTCTTGGAGCAGTTGCTGCTCGCTCTTTGGGTGGGCGTGCGCAGCGGCTGACGGCGATGCGGACGAGAGCAGCGAACGAATTGTGCAGCGCACCACCTTGTGTGGGACGTAGACGCTGTCGTAGTGACCCGTGATCGCCAGCTGGGCGATGGGGCGCGTGAAGAGCGTGTGATAGGAGTGCGAGGAGGAGCGCGGCCAGCTCTGCGCCAGCCTTCGCAGCTGCGTCTTGAGCGAGAAGTTGGCGTACGTGAACCGCAGCTCTCCGGCACCACCACCGTCCTCACGCTTCGTGAACAGAATGAAAGTCGTCTCGCCGGGACAGAAGGCGTGGCCCACTTCGCGCACAGCGAACACGTCGTGCGTGCCCAGGCCGAGCTCGCGCAGCGGGACGCACTTGCGAATGTCGCGCATGGCCGTCTCCAGCTTCTGCAGCTCCTCCAGCTCCTCCTCTTTCTCCTTGAGCTGCGCTTCAAGCCCCTCCAGCTGCTCCCGTCTTTGCTCGACCGCGTCGCGGGCGTTCTCCGCGGACAAATCGTCCGCGACGGCGCCAACTGCCGACTTGGTGACATTGGAACGCGCGTCGAACTGGAGCTCGCCCTCGTATCTCTCTTGGCGCAGCACCAGGTTGGGCCTGGTCTTCGCGCTTAGTGGTTCGGTCGCCAGCACAAGATGGCAGTTGTCCGTGTCGACAAGGCCAGCCTTGACCAGGAGGCTTTGATTCTCCCCTGGCGCGTTTTCATCTCGATAGAAAAACACGCTTTTCGGTTTCGTCAGCCGAGTTTGAAAGGGGTCTCTGCCACTCAGCCGCTCTTTGTAGAAGCGCGAGACTTCAATGTGCACCTTGTTCTTCCAAGCTGGCAACGACTGTCGTCCAGTGCTAGACGGTGGACAAGTTTCCACGTCGGCTGCGTCGTCTGGCGGCTGTGCGTCGGCCTCCCCAATCTCGTTGTCGTATTCTTCTTCGTCAAATTCCATGTCTCTCTCTTCGGGGATGTCGCAATTTTCGTCCAATTCACTCATTCTGACAGCTTTGGCGGGCGGCTCCTCAGACGTTTCTCGTTGCGCACTTTCCGTCACTCGACAAATGTGCAGGGGCAGATGACCCGCAAGGGTCAACTGCTCCAACGCGAGCAGACGGCGACTTGCCCAGTTTTTAATGAACTGTCCACTGGACCTTTTTGTCACCTACAAAGCGTAGGTAGCCCTGCAGTCCACCGTCTGCGTGCGTGAGTGCGTGCGTGCGTACGTGCGTGCGTGCGTGCGTGCGTTCGTGGAAACAAAATCACAAAAAGTTAGTGAAGTCTCCACCTCGTTGTAGAAGAGTCCGACAAAAGCGACGTCTTGCTGGGGGTACTCGACGACCGTGCTGGAGCGGAAGGAGCGGCACACGGTTCTCCACTGGTCGGCGAATGGGACAGAGTAGACGATCGAGTCGTCGATGCACTCCACGAGGGCACGCATCTTGCCCAGCAGTTGCTCGTACGTCGGCACGCGCTTCGTGTAGAAGGTGACCTTCAGCCGGGTCAGTCCTGCATTTTCCGTCGGTCACGAGAGAATTGATGCTTTAGGGACGACAAGCAGGGGGCGTCTGACCTCTGCTGGAGCACCTGTCGCGGGCGTCGGCGAGCCGGCTGCCGGATTCGCAGGCCCAGTCGGCGATGCGGTTGCCATGGCTCGAGCGGACGGACCTCGACTCGACGCTCTGCGCGAACTTGTTGTAGTACTGGCAGCGGACCGCGAACTCGTCCGTCTCCTCGACGTAGCTCAAGCAGTTCCGCCCCACCAGCCGATCGTCGGCCAGAATCGTCCGGCCGCCTGCCTCGCCCGCGTTTAGGACTGAACTGGCGTACATGTTCCAGTAAAAATGGCATTCTTCTATACCTCTAACCGGGAATTTGACCTGCGGTGGAGGGTTCGAGCACTTTCTAGAGGGGGTGGTGGGTGGGGTGAAAACTGGAAGGGGGGCAACCCTGTAACTGGAGGGCTTAGGAAGCCCCCACTATTTTTCCAACACCAACCCAACACCCCCCCCCCAGAATTTTCTCAACGGATTTTTACGTTATCTAAAACGATAAAGGTGAGTAAATGTTAGTGTTTTTCAGTGCTTTGCAGTGTTATATGACTAAATAAGACTATTTAGAGCCTATTTATACCCATTTTTGACCAAAAGTACCAGTATAAGTCAAAAAGTAGTCGGCTACCCCCCCCCCACTTTTGCTCGGGGTCTGGGCCATTTAGGCCGTCCAATCTGCCAGCCCCGGTTGCAGGTATGTGAGAAGGGGTCTGGGAAGGAGAAAAAGAGGCAATTTTGGTCGATTTTTAGTCAAAAATACACTGTGAAAACCCGAAAATAGGCACTTTTTAGTCAAAATACACTGTCAATAACGCAATATAGGTACTTTTGGGTTGATTTTTGCACAAAAACACTGTACAAAACACATTTATTTTTTATTAAAGTAAGTAGTAGAAAGTTTCCAAAAAGTCGGGGGGGGGGGGCTGGGTGGGGGTTCAGGAAAACCTGGGGGGGACGGTTGGGGAGGGTGTGGGTAGGGTCAAAACTCAGCACATGGGGACCCCCCACCCCCACCACCACCACCACCAAACCAATCCTGTAACAGGGGGGGGGGGCGTTGTGGGCCCCCTAGTTTTCCAACACCCACCCAACACCCCCGCCCCGACCCCCTCCCAGAATTTTCCCAAAGGATATTTGTCCTGTCTAAAACGATAAAAGTGATTAACTGTTAGTATTTTTCAGTGCTTTGCAGTGTTATATGACCATAAAACAGCTAAACAACACTATTTAGAGCCTATTTATACCCATTTTTGACCAAAAAGTACCAGTATAAGTCAAAAAATGGTCGGCTACGCACCATTTGCTCCAGGGACCCCCCCCCCCCGAATTCGGCCGTTTAGCCCTCCCCCCCCCCCCCACTGTGCCAGACGCGGTTACAGGTATGCTCCAAACCCCACCCCAGTTACACGTATGCATTCTTCTGAGGCACCGGATGTAGAAGAGACGAACCTGTTCCCTGCATGTGGAAGCCGTGTTTGTCGATCAAATGGCCAATGGTCTCGTCCTTGTCGAGAACTCCGGCAAAGTCCTGCGTAAAGTCGAGCTCCTTGAGGAAGAGGCCATCCTTTCTGAAGTGCTCCTCTTTGAGCAGCGTGTAGACCTGGTCGATGCCCTGCAGCTTCCCGCAGTCGACAAAGTACGCCTGTCGGTAGTAGCGCTGGCCGCCCGAGTTCGAGGGGTAGGGTGAGGCGTCGATCTCGTCCCGGTAAGCGGCGGCGTCGACGCGAGCGCAGCCGATCGCGCGCACCGACACGTCCGCGCTCGTGAGGCCGCGCTGGGCCAGCAGCGCGTAGATCCGCCGCGACAATTGGCCCACTTCCGAGAATCGGCGCTCGCCGCCGCCGCCGGCGCCGCTCACGTAGTCGTCGGCGACGAGGCTGTGCAGCACGAAGCCGTTGAAGAACATGTCCTTCAGCGGCACCAGTCCCACGCCGTCCCGCTTGCCACCGTCCGTGTAGCGCAGTGCGCCCACGGCGTTGTCGCTCGCGGCGCGGAACACCGCCTCCAGCAACGGCTCCAGTCGGCTCGTACGACCGCACACCGGCTCTCGCGAGTCGAACTCGAACCATTTTGTCATCCCAGTGGCCATCGTCAGTGGCCCCTGGGCGACGGCAGTATTTCTTGTTACACCGACCTAATCTGTAACGCTGAATGTAATCTGTAAACGCGCCGACAGCACGATTTGTTTACACAGCGCGACGCCGACGGCAGACGGACAGAGAGCTCCGGGGCGGCAAGCGCATGCGCGAGCGGGGCCGCATCGCAATTCCGCCGACGGCGCGGCGCCACTGCGGCGAGACGCGAGCGAATGCGCGTATCAAATCCAAACCCGTACTGAAAGAGCGGCGACGAGCAACTGACAGACCCACTGCAATTACGCATCGCTCGCAGACGGCGGCAGCGCGTACGCGCTCGCGGTGGGTGGCGTCTGAGACCGTCTGGCGCGGCAGAGGGGGGGGGGGGGTGATGATTGAGTGGCCCTTGACTTTAAGGCGGCACCGGCACAGATGGCCAACCCACCCAAAACACAACAACTCCCTTCATCTAGAGGATTCGGTTCAGCATTGACCGACGACCGACAGAGACAAACAGATGCGAGGAACACTCGGTCACGCGATAGATAGCGCCATTGTTCGCTGGACAACGTTCAAGATAAAACGAAATGAAGCCGACGATAGATAAATGGTCCACCCGGTCTGAACACTATCACCGCAATGATCAATTGCACTTCATCACGTAATTCTACTGGCACACTGTTATTTCCATGAATTGAATCAGTACAATTTACACGCTGCTGGTGGCATGGAGGACAACGACGGGGCGTCGCCTCCTCTTCCGCTCTCTCATCTCCATCTCGCCGGTCAGTTTCGCCCGTGGCTTGCAGCAGCCCCGTCTCGCGTCCGTGACGGCTCGAAGTAGGGCGCAGAGCTGCTTCCTGATGGGCGCCGTCCGTAGGGAGATCACCCAGGGATTGACGAGCGGGTCGAGCAGCGTCAGGAGACGCGCCAGCTGCGCGAGGAAGAGCAGCTGCTGGTGGGTGCTCCTGTCGGCCGGTCGGAAGCCGGACACCCACTCGACGTAGAGCTGCAGCAGCGCGCTGCAGTAGAAGACGAGCAGCGAGATGGTCAGCGTCACGAAGAGCACGTAGAGGTGCGAGTTCGACCGGCTCCGCGTCCGGCCAGACAGACAGCGTCTCCTGCGGGCGATCAGACGGAGGAAGCTCGCCGTCGTGGTCAAGTGGACGACGCAGCCGATGGCCAGCAGTGCCGAGAAGAGGACGACGGGCAGGACGATGATGAGGTGGTCGGAAGCCTTCTCGATGCGCTCCAGCCACTTCTTAATCAAATTCTTATCAAAGACAATCTGATACGTCTCGCCATTCCACTGGCAACTTTCCGTTTTGAAAAAGTAGCTATTGCATTCGCTGGCCTGCCAAAGCATGGCCACGGTGGACACGACCAGAGGAAGAATCCACGACGCCGAAAGACACGCGCCCAAGTACTTCCACGATGTCGTCTTGATGGCCCACTCGACGTCGAACTGCAGCACGACGGTCACTTTGAAGAGGAGAAAGAGAAACAGCGACGCCTGTTGACTCGTGGACAGAGCAATTTCAACGGCGACGAATCTGTAAACGAGCGTGAGTGGCAAGTCGCGCTGGTCTCCGAACAGTCTGGCCGTGATTTCCAGCGAATAGTTGTGCGTTTGTTCCGTTGGATAGGCATCTCTGCAGAGGTGATCTCCTCCTCCACCCAGGGCGGATTCCCTGACGTGTTGGTAGACCAGAATCGTGAGGCAGTAGACGAGATTGGCCAAAATCGCTGAGCCTAAGAAGGCCAGTGCAGTTGTAGACAGGCCCTTTCGACTCCTGTACAGAAACACTGCAAAGCAGCCATTCGTCAAGACTCCCAGCAGACCCAGGAAGCGAAGCGTCACGTAGCTACGCACAGCCGTGTACCAGCTAATGCCAATTTCGTCATTCAAGCAATCCATATGGATTCTGTCGACCAGGTAAGATATATAGTAGATAGACAACTTTGACTGCTCCAGCAAGGAGAACACCTTCTCCGTCAGATTTGCATAAATCAGAGCCGTCTCGAAGTGTTTCCTCCAAACGAAACTTTGGTTCCTTTGGGTGTTGCTATCGCATACAACTGTACCTCCACCAGTTATGTTCATTGTACAGAAAATATCGTTGAAAGGAGATGGTCGGTGGTCGTCATTAACGAAGTGTGGGCAAAGACTGGGTTGGCTTTCAACCAGCTGAAGAATGCTGTAGGACTCTCTGCACTTAGACCAAGCCACACTGCTCTTGTCAATGTCTAGCCTTTCGCCGCGCTTCAGCACAGCGAAATTGCATACGGAGAAAATGTGTTGGCAAGATTTGCATCTTGCTATTTGTTGTATGCACAACAGTTGCACCACAAAACTGCCTGCGGCCACTGCCACAAAAATATCCAGACGGACGTAAACCGCAATCATACCGGTAACTGGGCCTGGCCGAATGGGGGTAAATGATACTTTTGGGGTGTCCGGAGCAAAGAGGGAGGGAGGGGGGCGGTGGGGTGGTTACCATTATTTTATTTACCATACTTGGTAAAAATGAGTATTAATAAGGTCTAAACAGTGTTGTTTAGCTATTGTACGGTCATACAACACTGAAAAGCACTGAAAAACGCCAACATTCACTCATTTCCATCGTTTTTGACATGGCAAAATCCCTTGAGAAAATTCTGGGGGGCGGGTCGGGGAGTGTTGCGGGGGTGTTGGAAAATGGTGGGGGGGGGCCCCAACCCCAGGAAGTGCCCAGATGGGTCCGCGTAGGTACCTCAACTGAAGAATCAAACCCCATCGTGTCCACTGGAGGCCGATTCTCTGCCACTAGGCCATCAGTGCCCAACTCGAAGTCGTACTACAATTCTTGTTCTTGACTGCATCATGCAATGCATCAGGAACTAGTGAAAGCTTGCTAAACTGATCACATAACGCCTCCTTTGCAACCAACTTGGTTGAGCAAATTGCGTATATACAGAATGAGAAAGGAACGTAGTCGCCTTTCGTTTCAAAAATTTTCGTCAGTTCTGCGTTAAGTTCTTCAGCGTTTTTTTCGCTGATACTGTTGATTACAGCCAGATAGGCAAGGCTCTTGTAACAGTCGAGGTTCTCACCCACAAAGCGACACTTCACTTTGACTTCATTCGCTTTTTCAAAACAACTTGAGCATGCGACGTGGAATCCTAAAAAGGTATAAGAATCCCATACAAGGTAATTCGTCGTAGAGTTGACGTTCTGGCATGAGTACACAGAAAATCGACAGAAATACCGCAAACCCTCTAATTAGTCAACGTAGGTTGAGGCTTGAGTTTGAGGTTGAGGCAAATTATGCGGGGGGGGGGGCTTGCCATTATTCTGTCATTTAGACGGCCAATTGTTTTCGAAATGTATGTCGTTCTGTCGCGCACAAGTGCGCATGCACCCATAGTAACCAAATACTGAAAAATTGTTCGTTAGGCCGCGGCTCATTTATGGAGGCGGTAATTTAAGGGGGGGGGGGGCGGGGGCAGAGTGACTTACATAGTTGTCGTCACGGAGTGGTCCAACTGTGAAAGGGCAATTATGAACAGGCTAATTAGAGGTTTACAGTACATTAGTACTTTTTTATGATGCATAGGTCAGCAGTTGCTCTAATGTGCTACACTGTACCAGTATGTATGGGCATCGTATGGCCTAGTGGTATTAATCGGCCTCTTGCGCGCACGCTTCTGGGCCCGTATGCTGACAACAATTGGTACTCGAATTAAATTAGAGCGCTCTAATTCAATCGGGGTTGGCAAACGATACGCCACTTGTATCCTTCAGCACGTAAGAATTAGAGCGGTATACGGTACTTGAAATAAAATTAGAGTGAGCCACTCGAATTAGAGTAGAGCGACGCACTTGAATTAGAGTGGCACACACGCATAAAATTAGAGTGCTCCTACCCACTCTAATTTGCCGATTGCGCTAGAATTGTTTGCACACTTGAAACACATCTTTGAAATTTGTTGGTTGTCATCATTCTATGGATGCAAAGCGAAAGAATTTAGAGAATTAAACAAAAACTGACTGATGAGGAACTGTGCCAGCGGTTCTTTTTGACCACGAGACAATCTATCTCACAGGTCACGGATGTAGAGTAATTGTTGAGCATTTTTGAGTGACATGTTGAAGAAACATGTGCGTATGGGACAGTGGACTTCCCCTCCCCTTGGTCGAATGTAAGTGCATGTTTAGACGCATGAGCATGGTAGTTGTGAGGTGTCATTTCACAAACATCTCGACAAGCCTTCACAACCACAAACAGTAGCAAGCCCAAATCACGTTCGAAAGGTGATCGATAGTCGCACATAGAAACTCGTCTCTTGCAGTCATTCAAAGGCGAAAATTGGAACAGTGGAAACGCGTTCTCGTTGCTGTCACTCCACAAAGCGGTAGACGTAGACGTAGAACGCAGGCCTTGGGCTGCGGAACGGCTGACACCGTAGTGCATGTCGCGTCGCCCGCCTCCAGCTGCGTCCCACACCACAACGACTCGCGTCGCCCTACAACAAAGAGTATTGATACACTCGATCAGGGAGGGGTTCAGTGGTTTAAATGTTGCTGGATTAGCGGTCACCGCCGAAAGGCTTCACAACCCCCCCCCCCCCAGCACCTATTCCGGACATACACTGCCGGATCCAGGGGACCCCCCCCCCCCCCCCGTGGCCAACGAGGAAGGGGGGGGCAGATATACATGGTGGAAGGCAGGCATGGTGGAAGAGGGGGGGGGCAGTAGTAGAAGCCCTGGAAGAGGGTTCGCAGCGGGTGGATTTTTACCCGCTGATTAACGCACCATGTAGGGAGGGGGGGGGGGAGCAAGAGCTAGTTTCGCCTAATTTTGGACAACAAACGCATAGACAAAAGAAGAGAAGAGAACGAAACATTCTCGTCTGCGGCGTGTTATTGTGAGCCAAAACCCGGCCAAAACGTGAAAAACGACTGCTTCCTATCTATTAAAATTCATGCGGTCTATTCTATTAAAATTCACCCCCCCCCCACCCCGTCAGAAAATGTTGGAGCTGTCAGTGCAGAAATCCCACCTGCGCCGCTGGGAGGGGGGGGGGAAATACCCCTCACCTTGCAGACCCTGCCTATCCCAAAATAATTTCGCACCCAAACCCCCCCCCCTATTTCCCATAGCTAAATTTTTTAGCGTAAACGCGACACAAGTTTTGCTTGTGGCGCTGCACCAAATATGTTACGAACAAAAATCCATCCCAAAACTCGCGATTTGTACGTCAATCCACTGGGCCACACCCCTCTTCGAAAAATTGTCGATTTTACCCTCCCTCTGGCCCAATTTTTGTGGGCCCTCACTTCATCCCCCCCCCAACCTTTTCACAAACAAATCAAACAGGACAGCTAGCAGTACCGAGTCGTCGATGAAGTGGTCGGTGCGGCGGCCGACGCAGTAGAGAGAGCGGCCTGTGCGTCGCTGTCGACGCGCTGACTGCTGGCGGTGACGATGCCGACGCAGCCGTCGAGGCCGCCGAAGTTGACGGAGTTTCCGAGTTTCTCGGCTATACGCAACTCGGCGCCGTCCATGCGGGTCGGCGGCGCGCCACCAGCTGTCTTCTCGCTTTCCCAACGTCGCAATAGCTTACAAAACGTCCAAAGTTCGGCAATAAAACGAGACGCTTAAGCTCAAAATTGATGACACACCTCCCACTCAACAGCATTCTTCTGGCTCGGTGCTGCCTTTACCTCCAGTTCCGCTTGCACAGCACTCGTCCAAGGAATAGCGCCGATCAGACGCGACGCGATGTCGACGTTGAACCGACTGACGACAGCTTCCCATGCGGGACCCAAAGAGAAACAGCTCTTGATCGCCAGTACGCTGTCGAGAATAACCCCGCTGAGGCCTTCTGCTGCTGCACCTGCCGCTCCCGCCACTGCTGCTCCTGTCATTCGACGACGATTTCTCCATTTTTCAGCGCTTTCCTCGAGTCGACGACAAAAAGTGAGCATGCAGAAAATTGAAATTTTCGGGCGAGTGGCGTATCGTCCTAACCCACTATAATTAGATTTAGAGCGCTCTAATTTTTTTGTCAGCATACGGGCCCTGGTTCGATTCTTGATGGATGCACTAAAAACGAGTATTTTCCTATGCATATACCATGGACTTTCTCGTGCTGTCGCTGCCCTAGATTACAGATGGCGTTCTTCCTTCTTCTTTTTTTGGCTAATTGTGCGGCTCTAGGTAGGGAGACAGCATGGAGATGGGTGCTAAATGGGCAATCAACGGCCTCATAGCGTCGGGCCAAATGTAACAGCAACAACCAGTATGTATGTAGGTACCTATGCGGAACGCGTCTTCCCTGGAGATCAAGACGTGCCGAAACAGCCGCTAATATTGAGAAACATGAAATTACTAGTCAATTAAAAAAGAATAGGGACAAAATTGTAATAACGTTATTTAGAACAAAAATTATTTTAGCCAGTCACGTCACGTCGTCGATCCAGTAAACTGACATTTGCTGCTCTACGAAAACGTCTTGAGAGGGGCATCCTTTGCGGTCTCCCACAAATCGCGCCAGCACGACACATCCTTCCCCCATGCTGCATTCTTTCTCTCCAATCGCTCCAATGGACGTCCCACATATTCGTCGTCGTAGTCGTAGTTGTGGAAGTTGTAGTCGTTGTCATAGGTAGCACAATATCTCGCTCCGGACGGAACCACTTGCTTGACTGTGGAAACGTCGTCTCAACCACTTTGTTCAAGTCCGCGCTGCAGCAGAAACGCTCGCCGCCGTCTACGACTGACACGCCAGGGTCGCATGATAATTCTTCAAATAGTGAAAATTTTGCAGCTGCGCGAAAGAGTTTCACCAACGGGTCAGCCTCACAGCCTCGACTGAGCAGCGAAACAATTGAATAAGAATAGAACAAGTGGCGCCGCCACGCGACGTTGCACATGATCAGTTCGCTGGGCTCCCTGACAAACTCGCTTCTGCGTTCGGAAGCAGAGCAGCGCCTATTGCACACGCGCGTGCCTCGTGACGAGCTGTGCAACGTCGTTGTTCGCACTACAAGCTGCGCGGCTGTAATATGAGTAGCTGAACATTTATCGCGGCATTGAAGCAACGCGCACGTTCGTGCGTGCTATGTAGACACTGCGCGTGTTGGCCCATAGAATACATGCATGTAGATAGACAAGTTGCATGTGGCGCCGCCACATGCAACTTGGCCCTTGGGTAAAACGAAGCATTCTTCCTTTAAAGTTTTGACCAACATATAATCAAGCGACATTCGTAACATTCAACAAGGACAGCTTGCATCAAACTTTGTTGAACAGAATGCGTACAGACAAACTGAGAAAGGAAGGACATCGCCCTTCATTTTGAAAAGGTCGGATGGACGGATGACATGGATGACAAACATTCCAAGATGATAGTGATGCCGCACGTCATTGAATCCAGTGTTTAGTGTAATAAATACCATTAAGGAAAAATTTGCAGGTGGCTGCAAAAAAGGTGAATATGTGACGCTATTTTGTTAAAGTCCAGTTTGAAAAAGAGGGGTATTAATTAAGGCATGCCTCATTGATGTATAGCCACCTACACTTTGCAGCTGATCAACTTCAGTTTGAACAAACCGTGTATAAAAACTGAACCAAACGCAGCAACACGTCACATATTCGGCATTTTTTGTGTTCGCAGCCATATTTTCCCACTCCCAATTAATTTTAATTTTTTTTGTGTTCGCGTGCATAGGAAGGTGCAGTGGCAATTTTTAGGACGTAACTAGACTGGAACACAGTGCATTCACATATGCCGCATGACTGAATGCCACATGGTTGCGAGACAGGCAGGAAGGACCCCATGATCTTGTACATGGAACACGATGCAGGCGCACGTACATACGCACGCGCGCAGGCACGCATGCATACACGTAAGCACTCACAAGATGTAAAATGGTGCATTGCACTATGCAAACGTTGTAGAAGCAGTTCATCATTGGTTGAAATGCCAAAAGGGGACTGACGAATGGAGCCAGTACAGTATGTATGCATGCACATCACTAACTGTAGTGGCAACCCACATGTCACAAATGTTAGCAGGGTGCCGATTATTTAACCAGGAAATTTGGCTGTGCCAGGTCCATGGTAATGGCCAATGGCAACGCATTGTCAGAGAGAGATGAGATGTTAAAGGATTGCTGTTGCGTTTTGGCTGAATGAGGATGGCTCACACAACAAATGCCGAATATGTGACGTGTTGCTGCGTTTGGTTCAGTTTTTATACACGGTTTGTTCAAACTGAAGTTGATCAGCTGCAAAGTGTAGGTGGCTATACATCAATGAGGCATGCCTTAATTAATACCCCTCTTTTTCAAACTGGACTTTAACAAAATAGCGTCACATATTCACCTTTTTTTGCAGCCACCTGCAAATTTTTCCTTAATACAGTGTTTTTTCGTAAGACACACAAGCCAGATACGATAAAACCTATGCAGGCACGCACGCACGCACGCTCGCACGTATGTATGCACGCACGCGCGCATGCTTTTCAAACTTTCCACAAGTTCGAAAAATCAAAAAAAAAATCGGCAGAACCTAGAGAAATGACCAAAGTGGAAGGGTGGGGCAACAAGTCGTTATCCCTCTTGCAGGGACACGTGCAAAAGCAAAGCCGCCATCGGGAGTTGAACTGGCGACCTCTCGATCAGTAGTCTGATGCCTTACGGATCGCGCCAAAGCACTGACAGACAAACCCACTGTGCCCAAGCACTGACTCACAAAGTAAACCATAACTCAAGATTAACAGCACCTAGCACAAATTACTTCAGAAGCTTTTCTTTCTAAAAATGTGAGTTGTAGACGCCTGTGCTGTTTCAAAACAAAATGACGTGTTTTGATTTTTGCTTTCAAACAGTTTGGGACATATCTCTGTACTGCGACCGAGTATGCATACGTGCTATAGCGCGTTAGATAGCGCGTTAGAAGGTGATGTTAGTCCAGTAGGAAAACACGAAAAACCTTGACATGATTTCAAAAAGTTGTCAAAATCGACCATACTATTGACATTATCTCGAGATAGGGAACGCTAACAAAGGAACCCATTTAGGTTTTTAAGACCCGATATGAGTCGCCAATGTCTGGCAAGTTTCATTCCAATAGCATAAGACGTTCGAGAATGGCGCACGAAAAACCTCGAAAAAAACGTGAAATTTTCGGAGGTATTGACCCCTTACAGTAAAGCAAGGAAACGCGTTATGGCGCATTCGATGCCCCAGAAGAAGGCGGTTCATTTGCGCCATAACGCGTCGAAATCCGTTCAGGCAATCAAAAGTTATAGGCGATCGAAAATTCAAAAACCCGCATTGAGAAGTGGTCACATATTAGGGTTGTACGCTGACGCGTACACCCTGATAAATAAATGCAAAGCAACTCGCGAATGGCCCGACGTACATGCGCGTACGATGGCGCGATCGAGTCCGCTCGACACCGAGACGTTTTTTTTTTGGGAAGGGGTCAATAGCTGCATGCAAAATACGGTAATGACGATACATTGTACATACCTAGGTGCTATGTACATTATGTGCATGCGTGCATGCACATGCAGTTGTGCTATATTGCTGCGTCAGAGCATAGTGATGTAAAGTATGGAAATGATCACCATGACTAGGCGGTCAACTTTTGTGTTTTAGCCAAAGTGATCGGACCTACCCACATCAAGTTTCTTGCGAAGCAGCCCATTTTGACAGTGTGCGTGCGTGCGTGCACTTCTGCAGTGCCATATTGGTTCGTCGGAGCGTAGTGGTGTAAAGAACCAAAATGATCTACACGTGCAGGCGGTCAACTTTTGTGTTTTAGCCGAAGTGATCCGAGCTACCCACATCAAGTTTCTTGTGAAGCAGCCCATTTGATGGTGTGCGTGCGTGCGTGCACTTCTGTAATGCCATATTGGTTCGTCGGAGCGTAGTGGTGTAAAGAACCAAAATGATCTACACATGCAGGCGGTCAACTTTTGTGTTTTAGCCGAAGTGATCTGAGCTACCCACATCGAGATATAGCGATTTTCCCGGAAGTGAAAATATTTTGGTGCGTCGGAGCGCGTTGGCCCTAAGGAATGAAATGTTCCCCACTGATTGGCGATCAACTTTATTATTGACCTCAAAGCCATCCGAGCTAACCACACCGAAATATCGCCGTTTTTCACTAATTTCCCAAGAGCGTAGAGACATATTGGTGCGTCTGGGGTGACTAATTTTTTCAATGGGGTCTATTCCAGGTCATGGCGATCAACTTTCCCCATTTTAGCAAACCTCTCAGACCAACGGTTGAAGCGCCTATAGAGGACAAACATTTCTTCCAAAATTTTAATTAGCTAATATCTCATTATCAGTAATCAAGTTTTAGGTTTAGTGGCTTGGCATAGACTTGCCATAAGAAACTGTTCAAGGAAATCAAAAAAAAATTGGGGGTTTACTCGGCACTTTTTGGAGTTTTACTCTTGGTGGAAACCACCCGAAAAAACGGCTATGTCCAAGAAAAATCGCCAAATCGACGATATCTCAAAATCGGAGCTGCCTATCAAGAAATCCTTTGGGCGTCTATTTTCTTTGCAATAGCTGCAGATGCTGTCCAAGTTTCATATCGATACCTTTAGCCGTTCACGAGTGGCGCTCCAAAAACCTGGCAGAGAACATGAAAAAAAAAAGCCACAAAATTGGAACATTTTTGGAACTATTGACCCCTTACAGTAAAGCAAGGAAACGCGTTATGGCGCATTCGATGCCCCAGAAGAAGGCGGTTCATTTGCGCCATAACGCGTCGAAATCCGTTCAGGCAATCAAAAGTTATAGGCGATCGAAAATTCAAAAACCCGCATTGAGAAGTGGTCACATATTAGGGTTGTACGCTGACGCGTACACCCTGATAAATAAATGCAAAGCAACTCGCGAATGGCCCGACGTACATGCGCGTACGATGGCGCGATCGAGTCCGCTCGACACCGAGACGTTTTTTTTTGGGAAGGGGTCAATAGCTGCATGCAAAATACGGTAATGACGATACATTGTACATACCTAGGTGCTATGTACATTATGTGCATGCGTGCATGCACATGCAGTTGTGCTATATTGCTGCGTCAGAGCATAGTGATGTAAAGTATGGAAATGATCACCATGACTAGGCGGTCAACTTTTGTGTTTTAGCCAAAGTGATCGGACCTACCCACATCAAGTTTCTTGCGAAGCAGCCCATTTTGACAGTGTGCGTGCGTGCGTGCACTTCTGCAGTGCCATATTGGTTCGTCGGAGCGTAGTGGTGTAAAGAACCAAAATGATCTACACGTGCAGGCGGTCAACTTTTGTGTTTTAGCCGAAGTGATCCGAGCTACCCACATCAAGTTTCTTGTGAAGCAGCCCATTTGATGGTGTGCGTGCGTGCGTGCACTTCTGCAGTGCCATATTGGTTCGTCGGAGCGTAGTGGTGTAAAGAACCAAAATGATCTACACATGCAGGCGGTCAACTTTTGTGTTTTAGCCGAAGTGATCCGAGCTACCCACATCAAGTTTCTTGTGAAGCAGCCCATTTGATGGTGTGCGTGCGTGCGTGCACTTCTGTAATGCCATATTGGTTCGTCGGAGCGTAGTGGTGTAAAGAACCAAAATGATCTACACATGCAGGCGGTCAACTTTTGTGTTTTAGCCGAAGTGATCTGAGCTACCCACATCGAGATATAGCGATTTTCCCGGAAGTGAAAATATTTTGGTGCGTCGGAGCGCGTTGGCCCTAAGGAATGAAATGTTCCCCACTGATTGGCGATCAACTTTATTATTGACCTCAAAGCCATACGAGCTAACCACACCGAAATATCGCCGTTTTTCACTAATTTCCCAAGAGCGTAGAGACATATTGGTGCGTCTGGGGTGACTAATTTTTTCAATGGGGTCTATTCCAGGTCATGGCGATCAACTTTCCCCATTTTAGCAAACCTCTCAGACCAACGGTTGAAGCGCCTATAGAGGACAAACATTTCTTCCAAAATTTTAATTAGCTAATATCTCATTATCAGTAATCAAGTTTTAGGTTTAGTGGCTTGGCATAGACTTGCCATAAGAAACTGTTCAAGGAAATCAAAAAAAAATTGGGGGTTTACTCGGCACTTTTTGGAGTTTTACTCTTGGTGGAAACCACCCGAAAAAACGGCTATGTCCAAGAAAAATCGCCAAATCGACGATATCTCAAAATCGGAGCTGCCTATCAAGAAATCCTTTGGGCGTCTATTTTCTTTGCAATAGCTGCAGATGCTGTCCAAGTTTCATATCGATACCTTTAGCCGTTCACGAGTGGCGCTCCAAAAACCTGGCAGAGAACATGAAAAAAAAAGCCACAAAATTGGAACATTTTTGGAACTATTGACCCCTTACAGTAAAGCAAGGAAACGCGTTATGGCGCATTCGATGCCCCAGAAGAAGGCGGTTCATTTGCGCCATAACGCGTCGAAATCCGTTCAGGCAATCAAAAGTTATAGGCAATCGAAAATTCAAAAACCCGCATTGAGAAGTGGTCACATATTAGGGTTGTACGCTGACGCGTACACCCTGATAAATAAATGCAAAGCAACTCGCGAATGGCCCGACGTACATGCGCGTACAATGGCGCGATCGAGTCCACCGAGACGTTTTTTTTTTGGGAAGGGGTCAATAGCTGCATGCAAAATACGGTAATGACGATACATTGTACATACCTAGGTGCTATGTACATTATGTGCATGCGTGCATGCACATGCAGTTGTGCTATATTGCTGCGTCAGAGCATAGTGATGTAAAGTATGGAAATGATCACCATGACTAGGCGGTCAACTTTTGTGTTTTAGCCAAAGTGATCGGACCTACCCACATCAAGTTTCTTGCGAAGCAGCCCATTTTGACAGTGTGGGTGCGTGCGTGCACTTCTGCAGTGCCATATTGGTTCGTCGGAGCGTAGTGGTGTAAAGAACCAAAATGATCTACACATGCAGGCGGTCAACTTTTGTGTTTTAGCTGAAGTGATCCGAGCTACCCACATCAAGTTTCTTGTGAAGCAGCCCATTTGATGGTGTGCGTGCGTGCGTGCACTTCTGTAATGCCATATTGGTTCGTCGGAGCGTAGTGGTGTAAAGAACCAAAATGATCTACACATGCAGGCGGTCAACTTTTGTGTTTTAGCCGAAGTGATCTGAGCTACCCACAACGAGATATAGCGATTCTCCCGGAAGTGAAAATATTTTGGTGCGTCGGAGCGCGTTGGCCCTAAGGAATGAAATGTTCCCCACTGATTGGCGATCAACTTTATTATTGACCTCAAAGCCATACGAGCTAACCACACCGAAATATCGCCGTTTTTCACTAATTTCCCAAGAGCATAGAGACATATTGGTGCGTCTGGGGTGACTAATTTTTTCAATGGGGTCTATTCCAGGTCATGGCGATCAACTTTCCCCATTTTAGCAAACCTCTCAGACCAACGGTTGAAGCGCCTATAGAGGACAAACATTTCTTCCAAAATTTTAATTAGCTAATATCTCATTATCAGTAATCAAGTTTTAGGTTTAGTGGCTTGGCATAGACTTGCCATAAGAAACTGTTCAAGGAAATCAAAAAAAATTGGGGGTTTACTCGGCACTTTTTGGAGTTTTACTCTTGGTGGAAACCACCCGAAAAAACGGCTATGTCCAAGAAAAATCGCCAAATCGACGATATCTCAAAATCGGAGCTGCCTATCAAGAAATCCTTTGGGCGTCTATTTTCTTTGCAATAGCTGCAGATGCTCTCCAAGTTTCACATCGATACCTTTAGCCGTTCACGAGTGGCGCTCCAAAAACCTGGCAGAGAACATGAAAAAAAAAGCCACAAAATTGGAACATTTTTGGAACTATTGACCCCTTACAGTAAAGCAAGGAAACGCGTTATGGCGCATTCGATGCCCCAGAAGAAGGCGGTTCATTTGCGCCATAACGCGTCGAAATCCGTTCAGGCAATCAAAAGTTATAGGCAATCGAAAATTCAAAAACCCGCATTGAGAAGTGGTCACATATTAGGGTTGTACGCTGACGCGTACACCCTGATAAATAAATGCAAAGCAACTCGCGAATGGCCCGACGTACATGCGCGTACAATGGCGCGATCGAGTCCACCGAGACGTTTTTTTTTTGGGAAGGGGTCAATAGCTGCATGCAAAATACGGTAATGACGATACATTGTACATACCTAGGTGCTATGTACATTATGTGCATGCGTGCATGCACATGCAGTTGTGCTATATTGCTGCGTCAGAGCATAGTGATGTAAAGTATGGAAATGATCACCATGACTAGGCGGTCAACTTTTGTGTTTTAGCCAAAGTGATCGGACCTACCCACATCAAGTTTCTTGCGAAGCAGCCCATTTTGACAGTGTGGGTGCGTGCGTGCACTTCTGCAGTGCCATATTGGTTCGTCGGAGCGTAGTGGTGTAAAGAACCAAAATGATCTACACATGCAGGCGGTCAACTTTTGTGTTTTAGCTGAAGTGATCCGAGCTACCCACATCAAGTTTCTTGTGAAGCAGCCCATTTGATGGTGTGCGTGCGTGCGTGCACTTCTGTAATGCCATATTGGTTCGTCGGAGCGTAGTGGTGTAAAGAACCAAAATGATCTACACATGCAGGCGGTCAACTTTTGTGTTTTAGCCGAAGTGATCTGAGCTACCCACAACGAGATATAGCGATTCTCCCGGAAGTGAAAATATTTTGGTGCGTCGGAGCGCGTTGGCCCTAAGGAATGAAATGTTCCCCACTGATTGGCGATCAACTTTATTATTGACCTCAAAGCCATACGAGCTAACCACACCGAAATATCGCCGTTTTTCACTAATTTCCCAAGAGCATAGAGACATATTGGTGCGTCTGGGGTGACTAATTTTTTCAATGGGGTCTATTCCAGGTCATGGCGATCAACTTTCCCCATTTTAGCAAACCTCTCAGACCAACGGTTGAAGCGCCTATAGAGGACAAACATTTCTTCCAAAATTTTAATTAGCTAATATCTCATTATCAGTAATCAAGTTTTAGGTTTAGTGGCTTGGCATAGACTTGCCATAAGAAACTGTTCAAGGAAATCAAAAAAAATTGGGGGTTTACTCGGCACTTTTTGGAGTTTTACTCTTGGTGGAAACCACCCGAAAAAACGGCTATGTCCAAGAAAAATCGCCAAATCGACGATATCTCAAAATCGGAGCTGCCTATCAAGAAATCCTTTGGGCGTCTATTTTCTTTGCAATAGCTGCAGATGCTGTCCAAGTTTCATATCGATACCTTTAGCCGTTCACGAGTGGCGCTCCAAAAACCTGGCAGAGAACATGAAAAAAAAAAAGCCACAAAATTGGAACATTTTTGGAACTATTGACCCCTTACAGTAAAGCAAGGAAACGCGTTATGGCGCATTCGATGCCCCAGAAGAAGGCGGTTCATTTGCGCCATAACGCATCGAAATCCGTTCAGGCAATCAAAAGTTATAGGCAATCGAAAATTCAAAAACCCGCATTGAGAAGTGGTCACATATTAGGGTTGTACGCTGACGCGTACACCCTGATTTATTAATACGAATTACTAATTGGCACAAACATGACCTCTGCAAGCCCATGAGAACGCCTCGCAGTCTATGCTCAAAGGATCATCGCGCCAAAGAGTCGCACGAACTTGTACTTTGTTACTTCGCGTTCGAGGTACGCGAGAAACTTCTTGATCTCGAGCAGGCGAGTGTCAACTGTCTTGAGTACAAAGACGCAGCCGACAAAATCATCGGATGCGTCCTTGTGCTTGAAGAATCCACCAGCCAACACTTCTTGTATCGCGTTCGAAATGTTGAACCGTTTGGCACGAACTTCGATCTACAAATAAAAAAAAATCGCGGGAATTTAAAATTGCGAACACATTATGCAAAGTTAGTGATTGTTACGGTACGGTTTACTACAGTAGCGTACGTCTTTCTTCAGAATGTTGAGCAGAACGAATCCTTGCGAGTTCTGAACGCTGATGATTTTGTCGTCAAATTGCATGTCCGTGCCAATCGAAATCGTGTGGAGTTCCACTTCCTTCGGCTTTGGGCAGTCTGAGAGTACAGATACCGTATTTCCGATTTACAGATTTCTGATTTAATTTTAAAACACAGCAGCACAACCTGACCACTGCGGTTTTTACGGAGCTGCTAGTCACGGTTCATAGGAAAGCACTTGAGGCGACTATTGTCGGCGATAACTCGAACCCCCGAATGTGTAGGAGGATGGGAATTGCTTGAATTGGAGAACAGAAGCGTCGAGTACTACTAGTGCCTTTTTTGCTTACCGCTGTCCTTTTGTGGCAGACAGCATGAACTGAGTTGAATTATTGCGCAACTGAACAGCAAGGCCGACACAACGGCTTCAGAACTGTAGCAACTGTAGAATGACATTTTTAATACTCGAATTTGCTCTGGCAAAATCAAATGAAGGCAACGAAAATTCGATACAGGACGATGTTCGCTCAACAACAACTATTGTAGCAGGCGCAACAAAAGGAAATGTTTGGGCCAGGACTAACAGCGGTCTGAGCGGGCAAAGATGATGAGAACGGTCAACAAGTTTTGGTGTATCTGGTGGGTACACATGTGCATACTGTGTGTGTCGTGGCGTGGGAATACGAGTCATTGGCAATTCAAAGCACCGGTTTTACGAGCAGCGCTTACCGCGTTGTATAACATCATCAAAGTAACACAACAGCATATTTCAAGCGATTACAGACCGATTTCAATATTCATATTGAAATTTCAAGCAAAAAGGAGCACAATTACGTGCTTAAAATATGTTTTAAATTTTCTTTTACAAAATTTAGTTTACGATGCTTCGGCACGGGTTGTTAGCGGAAACTGGTGCAGTACCTCAGCCCACCAAGAGTTTTCCTGCTCCCCGTGCATAGACATTTTCTGTATGCATCCTAGGCACTTTTCAAAATGTGCAACCATATGCAACCAGATGCAACCAACCATACGCATTGAAAGAATTGCTAAAAAAAGGGAAAAGCAAGTTCATTGTGCCATTGTGCCATTGTGCCGAAAGAAACACACCATAATATTTTAAATGCGTCGACGCTCAGTGCTCAACTGTTAAATACTAAAACAACGCGTCACACGCCACATTTCTTTTTACAACACTTTGATTTTATGTAATCTTCTAATAAATTCTATCTATTTCTATATTTTTTTTTAAATTCATATTTTGTTGTACAGGGCGGGCCATTTAGCTATCGTCGGTCTCATTTCGTTGTAACTGCACCGCTTTGCAATGTAACACGCAATCCTTTGCAAACGAATATGTTACACCTCTGCTTGTGGTGACGTGTCAAACGTGCTTGTTTCGGCCGAGTCTCCACTTAGGCTTCAAAACTTTCAATTACCTCAATTATCCAAACTTTCAATTACCCCCTAATCTCTTCAAAAATGGCGATTTACGCTCAAGCCTAATTCCGTTTATAAGCATAAAATAAATAAAATTTATATACACGGCAAGAATATATGCGATGGGCTCCTGCTGTCAGGAAGCGGTAGAAGCGTTGGCCCTGGCCCCACTTTCCATAGGAGTCGACATTTAGGTCCAGCGGATTTGCCAGGGCTTGGCAGTCGACGAGAAAGGAGCACTCGTTCAAACCCGCAGGCAAACTGAGCGGCACCTTGCGAGCCGACGCCAACTCGCTGAGTTTTCCGCTGGGCAGCAGCACAGACAGTGCCTCGTCTACCGAATCCACAAAGTGCGGCTTCAGCAAGCCCTCCGAGCTGATGTTGTCGTTTGCTTTGTCGTCGCTCATTTTCTAGCACACTTTCTCTACATACAACTTCAAAAAGAAAGATCCCTAGCGGGCAATTACCAAAAAACGCAAGACGCAACAGACGCAACAGACCCTAAGCCTAAGCCTAAGCGAAGCCTAAGCCTAAGCAAAAACCTAAGCCTAAGCCTAAGCAAAAGCCTAAGCCTAAGCAAAAGCCTAAGCCTAAGCAAAAGCCAAAGTCTAAGCCTAATCCTAAGCCGTTGCGTCTGTTGCGTCTGTTGCGTCTTTTAGAAATAGCCCAACTGCGAGCATGTGGTGCCCGCTTTGTTTTAGTATTTAACAGTTGAGCACTGAGCGTCGACGCATTTAAAATATTATGGTGTGTTTCTCTCGGCACAATGGCACAATGGCACAATGGCACAATGAACTTGCTTTTCCCTAAAAAAATGGCGCAAGCTCTCGGGAATTGCATTCTTAGACGAATCCTCTCTAAGAGCAAGGTTCGTGCCGTCAATGTGCAGAATCTACGTTTGTATGTCACGGAGGATGATGACGAGAAGTCCTTTATGCGCAACCGCCTGGAAAAACAGGAATGGAGTGACAAACGGAAAGTTTATATCAAGATGAACAGATTCTTCGAAGTGTTCAGTCCGCACGATAGAAACCCTAAGAATTTCGACCTTGCCATTGGTGGGAAGCTGATGGTCATATGCATAGAGCATAGATGCTTCTTGGGACTTGGTTGTCTGGGGTCTGGGCGTTGAGGCCACCCAGGGGGGGGGGGTGTGCTTCCACAAAAGGCGGGAAGGCTATACCCAGTGCCCCATAGGTGGGCTCAGGGAGGGTCTAGGGAGGGTTCACCCACCCCCTGGCTAAGGCCATCCCGCTTTTTTGCGGGAGAGAGGCCCCCCCTGGCCATCGCCATCCCGGATAAGTTGCAGGAAACCCTCTCTCATTATTGAAAGAAATAGGTAAATATGCGTATTTTTGTGTCCTTTTTCAGTGTAGCGTGACCCAAAAGCGCTTAAAAAGTGCTATTTAGGTGTTGTTTTGACACATTTTGGACCAAAAATGACCTAATTGCGCGCCATTTTTGGGCGAAATCTTCCATTTCCACCCCCCCCCCCCCCTTCCAAAATTTCCGCTCCCGGCGGGAGGGCGGGACCCCCCCCCCCCACGATACCCCCCCCCACCCCCGGGCTTTTGACCCAATCAACACCTATGCAGTGCCCCACACCCCTGGACCCTACCTATGGGGGGGGGGGGCGTAGGGGGGAAAGTGTTGATGGGGCTCGATTGAATGTACATCAAAATGGTTTCAATATCACGTTTTGGGCCACTTGGTTGAACCCACTACTCCCCTCTACGGTCTACATAGGTGTAACTGGGTAGGGTGTAGGTAGGGGGTCACCCCCCCCCCCCTCCAACTTCGGTCAATCCTGCACGAAAAGTCTGACCACCCCCCCAGCTTTAGTCAATCTTGCTCTGACTGCAGGTTACCCCATAGGTGTGCTCAGGGGGGGGGGGGTTGGTGGGGTTTCCCCCCCCCCCCCCGGCCAAGGTCATCCCGCTTTTTTGCGGGAGCGAGCCCCCCCCCCTGGCCATCGCCATCCCAGATGACTTGCGGGAAACCCTCTCTCATTATTAAAAAATCGGTAAAGATGCGTGTTTTTGTTTATTTTCAGTATAGTGTGACCCAAAAACGCTTAAAAGTGCTATTTAGGCGTTGTTTTAACACATTTTGGACCAAAAAGCACCGATTTACGCGCTATTTTGGTGCAAAATCTACTTCAACTACCCCCCCCCCCCCCTCCAAAATTTCCGATCCTGGCGGGATGGCGGGAGACCCCTCCCCCTCGAAACAGTAAACACCCAGAGACCAAACACCCAGAGACCCCCCCCCCTCCCCTGACCTTTGGACCAATCTACACCTACGGGTTACCTCTATGGCTGAATTGGGTTTTTCATACTTCCCAAGGTGTTTTTCAGGTCTGTGAGCAGCATTTATTGTCCAAATGTAAAAAAATTTGGCGGCGCTGTATTTTATGCACCTACAGACCATTTTGGAGTCTTTTGGGTGCGTTTTTGGCCAAAAATCACCAAATTTTGCCTGCGGCGCTGCTTTTTTTGCTCTAACTGACCATTTTTCGCTGAAGCGCGTTTTTGGTCACTGAACTTCTTGCCCGCGGCTCTGTGTTTTCACCATACACGAAGCGTTTTCTAGGTCATTATTGAGGCTGGAGAAAGAGAATTGTATCAAATTTGGCCGTGCAGGTCACCCCATCGACTTTTGAAAAATCCGAGATTCACACCCCCCAGCTTCGTTGGCCAGTTACACCTCTGCCCTGCCCTTCCCCTCCCCCCCCCCCCCTCAAAGAACCCACCAATGCTTCGGCTAGTGGCCCCCTTTCAGCTCGGTTCCGTCACAACAACACGGACCGCGTGGGCGCGGTGGATTTCGTGGAGGCGGCGTTGGGGCAGCTGAAGAGCTTCAACGTCCACAAGGACCTGGCCACCTATAAGAAGCTGCTGAAAATTTTTCCCAAAGGCAAATATCTGCCCCGAAATCGGTACCACCTCAGGCTCGAGTACTTCACGCCTGAAAACGACGCCGCCGTGCACATCCTCGACGAGCTGCAGTGGCACAGTGCGTTTCGGAACGTTATTTTTTATTAAATTAAATAACTAAAAGTAATTAAAAGGGATGCGCAGAGGTGAGACCGGACAAGGAGCTGGGCGATATAGTGGCCGCCTATTTCGGCATATTGGGCAAGGCGGGAAGGAAGTACGAGAAAGTGCTGTATTGGGGCTCAAAAACCTGCAACATACACCCCTATTTGGACAAGCGACTGGTACCTATTTTTTGCTTCCTACAGAATTTTTAACTCGGGTTTTCTTTCTACTGCAACACCACACTTTTAACTGCGATGTTTTGCTTAAGACTATGAGCGGTACTTTCTAACAGACTCTATTCGCATCATTTAGCGGGTAGCAAAAATATTTGCGCGCAGCGGAGATTTTCATGGCCGTTTCATAACCGTTTGCTGGTTCTGCCGATTTGTTGTTTACAGCTGCTTTCAGACGCTTCAGCGCAGTTGAACTTTTCACCAGTGGCGTAGCCAGAACTTGATTTCGGGGAGGGGGAGTCGAATTTCGGTCAAATACTCTATTTTGCAACAGGGGGTACCCTGTCGAATTTTTTTGGACATTGTACCATTTCGGCTGAGGAAGCTTTAGACACTCTCTCATCTAATCTGTTTACCCGCTTTGCGCTCGTTTGTCTGACTATATGCACACCAAAACGTTAGCAATGTTGCAAAACGGTCGATTTCCGTGCTCAAAATAGCGCCGCTGGCAAATTTTTTAGAGTAGCGTAACGCACTTTCACGTTTTTTTATGCAAAACAATGCGCCGCAGGCGAAAATTTGGCTCTTTAGTGTCGTTTTCATCATTATTTGCATTGAAATTTTGAAAAAAATCCGATATTGGCACATTGCAACAGAGGGTACCAAGCTAAAAATTGGGGCTTCGCAGAATGTCGGGGGGGGGGGAAGCTCCCCCCTCCCCCCCCCCTTGGCTACGCCACTGCTTTTCACGTAGCACTCTAAATTCCTGGCAGTCTGCGCGTGAATGGGACTTCAGTTCTTCTTTTTGCGAAAATGATTGATTGCTGATGCGTGCGTATTCAGGTGAAAACAGAGATGGATTCATTATCCTTGGCCAGACTGGCGCTAAATATGATGGCGAGGGACCCGGCACACCAGTAATTCCGGCCTGATTGTACCCAATGCATGCGCGCGTACATATTGGCCCCCTCTCCGTTTGCAGGCTCCATTTCTGTCACTTCCAGAGGCACCCGCCTCTCATGATCGAAGCCAAGTGCCCGCCTAAAAACGTGGGGAATGCAGGAAACTTTTAGAGGTGTTTTTCACTAATTAATTAACTCGCGCGCGTTCTTCAGCCTTCGAGCAGCGCCGCCTTTCACACGAACGCAAACGACGGAAATTGGGTAATGTACAGTCACAGCTTCGAGCAGACGGAGATCATTAAAAGGTGGTGTGCGAAGAGTCGAAATTCAAACTAAAAAAGTCGAAACTGCACTTAAACAAAGCTACTTTTTAGGTTACCCGCCACGTCGACACTGTTCGTCGACGGGCCCTTCAGAGTTTACGTGGGCGACCATTGCGTCTTCTATTTCACGTTGTCGACTGTGCCGTCAGAAGGCACGACTAACCCAGAGAATGCAATAGTCCAGGATTTTTATTTGGAGTCTGAGGAGGGTAAGTGATGAGTGGATAGCATCTATGTAGGTGGTCATGGGGGGATCCCCCCCCCCCCCAATGTTAAAAGTGAAATAGCCTGCAAGTTGCATAGAGAGGCGAAACGCTCATTTATCAAGTGAAAATAAACACTCCCAATATCCTAATGTTAGGTACGAGTACATATTATTATATAAATAGCTACCATATTCATTCTGATTGCAAGTGAAATAGAACCGACCAAGCAACGTTTTCCGCTGCACTGGCTGTATTGTTTTTCTTTTCAATGACTTCTTTTGGCGTGCCAGTCGTGTACTTTGCATTTGGCGCCGTTTTGACTTTACATTCTTTGTAGTTTATTATAACGAGTAAAATTTTGTCCCAGTTTTCCCAATTGCTTCCTTCCTTCGAAAAAAATTCGCCTGCAGCGTGGTACATTTGTGTTTGCTGTGAACGGGTATCGTGCCCCCCCCCCACGGGCCGGTGCGTGCGCGCTCGCTGCGGCGGGACCCCCCCCCCCCCCCCACCACCACCACCCGAGAGTTTCTCGAGCATACATGTAACTGGGGGGGGGGGTTGGTGAGGGGGGTTAGAGGCCCCAGCCGGAATTTTGCACCTACCCAGCCCCCCAAACTTTCCTGAAGTTTTCCAACTTGTCTACAATTATGAAAAGTAGTGTACTTTTCGTCTTTTTCAGTATTTTTTGACCTTAAAACAGCTAAATAACGCTATTTATAGCCTATTTTAACGCATTTTGACCTATTTTTGACTAAAAAGTGCCTATTTAGACAACATTTAGGTACATTTTTCTCTTCTGGGACCCCCTCCCTCTTCAAATCAGCGTAGCCCCCCCCCCCCCAGAAAGCTCTCCGATTCCCCCCCCCCCCACTTCAAAAACCCGGTTACATGTATGGTCTCGAGTCGACTCCATCCCATAACTAGTTCAGACTTCCTGAACTTCAAGTCCGTGTGGACGGACCGCGGTGATCGTGCGCCGAACAAGACGAGTCAGTACACGAATCTCTCTCTGCACGAGCAGAAGGACGCCACCGTGCTCTCGCTGGCCGTGACCAGCGACAGCTCCCTCCAGTCCGTCATGGCCTGGTCCGGCCATCTGCAGGCCAAGATCGACGAGCAGCTCTTGCTGCAACCCCGGACCACACCGGACGAGCCACAGGCCAGGCCTGCTGTCGTATTTCGGCTGCACGGGGAACGCGTAGAGCTGGTGCCCCACCGACGCGCCAAGGTCGACCAGTTCGGATTCATGTACAGGGAGGGAGAGGAGGAGGAGGACGAACTGCTAGAGGCGGAGGTGGTCGACAAGCCGAAGGCGATTGATTGAGTGATGTCGTAGGTACGTCGTACGTGTAACTGCCCCCCTTCAGACGGGCAACTGCCTACCCCCCCCCTCCTGAACTTTTTGAGCTTGTCCAAAATGATAGTAGTGAGCTTTTTCATCTTTTTAGCGTTTTACACCTAAATAACGCTATTTAGACCGATTTTGAGCAAAGTACCCACTTTGGTGCACAAATTTTCTTCCCAGAGCCCCTTTCCCCTTAAAATGTCTCACACCACACGTCGTATCGTTTCCCTCCCCCAGAAGGGGTTCTCCCCCCCTGACCAAAACCCGGTTACATGTATGGATGGTGGGTGTGTCTTGTCTAGTAGAGAAGAAAAACAAGAGAGCGAGCGAAATGTTTGCGCCACGCACGCACGCACACGGCTGTCAACTTCCTGTGGTAAAACTCCCGAAATTGGAGAATAAAAAGTGAAACTTCGGTGTGTTTTTTGTGTTTCGTTTCTGATATTCCATCTTATGGCTGGCAAATGATTTGAATTCGCAAGCTTCGCGTTTCTAGTTAGGACGGAAGCATGAGTCTGTGTCGCAGCTTTGTGAGGCGCTTTTCCACGTCGCACGCCCACTGGGTGCGTCGC
The DNA here is from genome assembly GCA_030248085.1 of Paralinhomoeus sp. GSCO2_6. NCBI lineage: Eukaryota > Metazoa > Nematoda > Chromadorea > Monhysterida > Linhomoeidae > Paralinhomoeus > Paralinhomoeus sp. GSCO2_6. The sequence goes on along the minus strand of JASAMY010002517.1, from coordinate 26,865 downwards.
TTCAATTATTTGGAGCTGGCGAAACAGGAGGTGAAGATGCAAAAAAAGTTGGAAGAGAGCAAGACGTATCAGGGGGATCGGCACATGATGAGCAGGGTCGCCTGCGAAGGGGATGCGCCGCTCAACATCGAGGTATGCTGGCGTAGATTTAGAGACCCCACCCCTCAATGACCCTCCCTCCCCCCCCGCCCTCGAAAGACCGTCAAGGTATACAGTTAGGGAGGGTATGTTGAAATGAGCCCCCCCTCTAAAGAGCGCATCGTAGCGCTCGGTGTAGAACACACTATGGAATGATTCGCTGGTCCAAACTGGGAGTTTCAATTTACACAATTTTTGCTCTGTTCCACGTTTAGGTACTGTGTATGGCCTGTGTACGCGTTACTTTAGCCACGGTTGAAGGTATTTGATCCTAAACCTGCGTAAGTTCTAACCTTAATTGCGTCTGTTCAGCATTGTTTGCAACGCAATTCACCGCCCCCCCCCCCCCTCCTTCCAATGGCCGATCCACTGTCCATGGTAGAAGGTAGCTTGAAAAATCGACACTACTTGGGGTTTTACGGTATGCGTGCGTGCGTGGCGCTGCGAAGGGCGCGCGCTGTGTGTGTGGGTAGGACTTCAATCCGTACGCGAGACGGCGACGTCAGTGCGTGCTGTGCGAGCACGACGTGCGCGTCGACTACAAGAACCACCGCCTCCTGCAGCAGTTCGTCAGCCGCTTCACGGGACGCCTCTACGCCAGGCACTACACCGGCCTGTGTCTACACAGGGTACGCGCGCGCTCTCGGCCACGCACGCACGCACGCACGCGCGCACGCACGCACGCGCGCACACACGGAGACAAGCAGACGGACTCGGGCGTCGCAATGCCTGTGGGGGGGGGGGGGTGGCGCAGACCTGTCAAAATCGAACCGCCGCCAGGATTTTCTTTTCAACAAGCTTTCACAGCCTGTCTGACACCTGTCTGAAATTGTATCAGTTGCTGTTGTTGTTGCGTCCTTTTTGGTGCTTTTCCCCGTAGAACACAAAAACGCTGTTTGGACCTCTCGACTAAAGAGTAGCTATTTTAGTGTACGGTATCCCCCCCCCCGCACACACACTTAAGTCTGGGTGGGGGGGGGGGGGCACCCCACTCTGCCGCACTCGGGTACAGACATGGACCACGCACGCACGCACGCACCCCCCCCCCCGCACAGGCGTCCATTCGCCACATCGTGAGGCGAAGTCGTGCGTGGGTGCGTGCAGTACGAGGAGGTGAAGAAGGCGATCGCGTTGTCGCGCAAGGCTGGCTACATGTCCCTCTTCCACAAGAATCCCAAGCTCCTAGACGACCCCCAGCTCTTCGACCCTCTCAGGCCCATGCGACCCAATCCCTACTAGTCTATCCGTGTCGCACGCTGGAAGACAGAGACTTTGCGCGTAGAGGAAACGGTCGTGCGTGACCGTCGATTCGGAAAGCGTCGCATTCACACGCGATTCTCGTGCAATCACGCATTTTCAACTTCCAAAGTGGTGGCGCTGTCGTCTGGGCACGAACTGCACCAAACCCGTTCGCTAGCATGAGTCAGATGTGACTGGTGCGTGTCTGCTCGAGTTACGACGACGACTGCAGCAGCCGTGGGCGGCGGCCAAAGCGAGTTTCGTCGTACTTACTGCTGCCCACGTCTCGTCGCAGTCCCCGGTTGAATTTCCGCGCCGCCTGCCGGGTGCATCGTGGCGTGAAGTCGCTCGTCGTCGCGGGTAAACAAGTACGCGTAGTGCGCGTAGCGCGCGCACGCAAAGGTTTGCGTGGGTCGCTATTTTCAAGAGGAAGGCGTCCTTGTTCGCTGATTGGCCGCCGATTTGTAGCCGCTGATCGGTGATTGGCCGAAACTGTCCTCAGCATCGTGATTTCTTGGCGCGAGCTTCGCACTCGGTTGTTGTTTTGCCGCGGAGATACGGTCCGTGACGCGGGCGCTGGCATTGTGTGGTTGGCGGTTAGCGTGTCGCGTAGCGCGTGTTTGAAATTTGCAAGAACAGCACAAACGCACAGAGCGACATACATACAACTTGCACGGTGTAAAATGTAGGTCAGACGGCGCCAACTGGACGTCTCGCCAACGATCGGAATTGTTTGCGCAAATATCGAAGAATTGTGCGAACGAAGCGACCGACTCACGCACGCGCTTGTGATCATGCTTTCTGGAAAGCGAATCGCCGGATAATCTGTGGGTGGCTGTCGTCGACGCCGATGTGTGGCACGCGCTCTGACGCTCGCGCGCGCATTCGTGCGAGGTCGTCGTCGTCGGCGGCGCGCGCGAGCGTCGCTCTCGCGTCGCCTCTTAGTTGTTTTGACTTACTCTTGCCAATCGGCGAGTCTCCTCGCACCACCACCACCGCCACCACTCCCCCTCAGTACATTCGACAGCGAACACGGCAGCCAGGAAGAAACGATGAACTCGCCGACGCTCCTGGCGCTGCTGATGACCGTGCTGACCGCGGCGACCTTAGTCGGGGCGGCGTCCCAACAGGAGGCGAAGATCGCGATCTGCGTCGACAGGACGACGCGTCTCGTCAAAAGCGTCTGCCGGAACTGCTTTGTGAAACAGCGTCAGAGTGAGTTGTTACGCTTTGCCGCATTCCCTGTTTGTTGCTACAGCATTCTTCAAGTGACGCCGTATTTTTTTGTAACTTTTAAGTTCGCGTACACCAATGCGACGCGTGGGTTTCGGGATGAGCCGATGTGTGCCCTTTCTTGTCAGATCGCTTCAAGCGACGCCTGCCTGAAGGAGCGCACGCCGGCGTTCCAGCGTCCGTGAGCCAGAAGTTGCACGATTGCTGCGCAACCGTGTGCAGCTACAAGACGCTGCGTCAGCTCTGCTGCGCTTTCTAGCCTCTATAGCGCAATCGCGTCATCTCCGCCGCACTACTCTCCTATGGACCGGTGAATCTGCAAGCCAAATTGGCGATTGCACTTTAATCGAAGCCGAGATGTGATACTGTCGCGTATCGCCGCAACGTCGCCGCGTTTTATTGTTAGTGCAGCTTACGACGGGCCCCTAGTCAAGAGGACGCGATAACAGGGCGCGACATGACTGACATTTGTAATATTTTTTTTAATTTTAATTTGTTACGTTGGCGTGTACGTTGGCGTTTCGCTCCCAGTTTCTGTACATGCGTGCGTACGTGCAGTGGAGCGAGCGAGGCGTCCAAAATAAAACCCAGCACACGAGCCATATGTCATACGGTATTACGACGAAGACGTGACAAGCGACAAGTGACATGCGACCTTGGCTATCCCGTTGCCGCCCCAAGGTCGGATTGCGCGCAGACAGGTCGAGCGAGACACAAGGAAACGGTACTTTCAAAACAACGGCTGCTCTACATATAGCACGTGCCAACACACGCACCACACACGCATCACATTGTGACAAGAACTTGGAATATAAGAGCCTTTGTTCGCCATCTAGGTTGCGTTGCGTCCCAACTCAAGCAATGCAAATACAGTACTTCCGGGTTTAACTGCGCTATCTGCGCCACAGCGTGGCTCATTGGGAGTCATAGGTCCCAGCGAGGTTATACTATTAGATTTGTTCTGCTTCACGGGGTGATGCTGTGCGCTTCACTTGCTGCTGCCGAATCCTTGTCCTTCTCATCTCCTTGGGGAGTGTGTTTTCTTATTATTTGATTATTTGGACGGGGGGTATTCTGGGGGAGGATTCGCAGATCCAGTCGCCGCAAACAGCTAATCAGAACGCGACCATCTATAGGTGGCAGCAAAGATGACGCTGGAATTCGCCTTGTCGGCGGCCGCGTTGACTATACTGCTGACGCTGCCGACGACCGAGGCTTCCTGGTGGAGTTACAAGCGAGGGCCGATGTGGACAAGCAGGTGGGAGGAATTAATGAAGTATAGGTAACTTGCATTTAGGCAGTCTGGTGAGTTACGGTAGGCGCATGCAAAAAAATTCGCATTTAAGTGTACTGTAAGTATACTGTAAATCGCGCGCCGTCACAGCGTATGAACAATAAATTCAAAGTAAGCATCCGTGCGCCGCACTGTATCATCGAGTATGTGTACTTCTCAAACCATCATCCAGAGGAGTTCACGAGATGGATAGGGAGAACAAAAAAAAATCTTCAGGGGCCCCGGTCCGCGCAGCGTCTTGTCGTACGTGCGCTGGCATTTGCGTCCGTCGTCGGCCACCACAGAGATGACGTCGGCGAGACGAAAGCTTCTCGAGCGCATTCGTCACAAGTTCCGACCGCGGCCCCAGAAGCAGAGCGCCAACTGCTTCTTCACCGCCTCACAGTGCATGTTCCCCTGAATTCTCGAGCTTCCATGACTCGGCGTCGGCGCGCCTGTGGCGGGCGCAATGCGTTAGGGCGCACTCTGAACTGAACTGGCAGCAGCGATGCGTATGTAATGCTAGCGAGTACCGTACCTGTTCGTACGCCCTGTGCGAAGAAAGTTGACAAAAACCGCTGTTATTGTATCGAACCGAATAAACTGAATTTTTTTCGACTTTCGCCCCGCAAAACAAACACTATGCAAATCGGAGCCGTTCATGTCACGCACATGCTGGGGACACTATTCTGGATGTCAAGCAGAAGAAAAAGGCGCAAACAAATTTTCTGTACAGATGTGCAGGATTACGTCTATGAGGCGCTGGATCTGCTTTGTTTGTGTGGGCAGGTTAGGCCGCGAAGCTTATAAAGGGTGTTTTTTTTTAATTAACCGATTTGTTTCTGGAATAACTTTTGATTTCTTTATCGGATTTTTGTGAAATTTGGATCATAGACGCGGAACGCTTTGGGATTTTGTCTAGAAGAGGAATCATCGAAATCGGACAAGATTTCAAAAAGTTATGACCCTTCAAATTTGAAGTCCGAATTTGCCAGGCAGTGACTCAAGGTGTAGGTAGGTTGGTTCGATGTCAGAGAGCAATTCGCTCAACGTCAATCGAAAAAGTAGGTCGAGGGAGTTCTACACCACCTTTTTTAAGTTCTGTTTAAAAATTTTTGTTCAGAAACAGATCTCCAAACCTTTTCCAATGAGATTGAGCAAAAAGTGCATTTTCAGATTTGGGCCTGCCACTGCTGCGGCGTGAAAGCTGGCCCATAGCATAATTGGGTCAAACAACCTTCAGGACATTCCCAACAGATGTAGTGTCTCAGACTTTCATTTCAAACGTTCAATAAAAATTTTCAGTGGAATGCTTTAGCAGTGCGCATTTTTTGCTCTGACTTTGAATTTCGCCACTGTTGTGATGTAAATTCCAAAACCGCCTCAAAACGGGCATCATTATCATCTAGCCCATAAAATTTCGCACACTTCCAGAAGTTTTGCTGGAGACGGCCGAAGAAGACAGGCGTTTGACTGCAGTATGCATGTATTGCGCCTAGATCATTTACCCGCAAATTCGGACTTCAAATTTGAAGGGTCATGACTTTTTGAAATCTTGTCCGATTTCGATGATTCCTCTTCTAGACAAAATCCCAAAGCGTTCTGCGTCTATGGTCCAAATTTCACAAAAATCCGATAAAGAAATCAAAAGTTATTCAAGAAACAAATCGGTTAATTTAAAAAAGACACCCTTTAGATAAGCTGAAGTAATTGTCGACAGACAAAAGAAAACGACGATAGAAGTATGCCAGTGCAAGTATTGCAGTGTCGATAAGAAGTCACGTCGTGTCTAGGTAACCAAGTAACCAATTTTCTGATCCGTCTAGGTATTTCTTCACTACAGTGAAGCCAAGTTGAAGTACCCCTCAAAATGCACCTGTAGCACAGTAAATCGCAGCAGCTAAACTTCAACCAACACAGGCAATCGATTGCTTTAGCATGTGTTGTTTTACTCAAAAATTTCGCTCCCGGATTTGGAAATGTTATTCTCTATCATGCGTTTACCCAGATTTGACCCGGAAATTTTACTCCAGGATTGGGAAGTCCAAGTCCTAGGTCCTACCCTTAACCATGCAATTTCCCAGATTTGTCCCGAAAATTTTGTTCCCTGAATGGGGACCTCCGGGCCCTACCCTAAAACATGTTCACAAAACACATTTCTACCCCCCCCCCCGGGTTACGATGAGGCAGTCGGTGCCAGAAGGCGTCCGAATAGGTTTATGGTACTTGTGCAAGCTCGCACTGCGAATGTGCATTTCTCTGCTTCTAGAGAGCTCGAGAATCATAGTCTTTTCACTGGCAGCCACAACACGGCGTTTCCACTACTACTACTCCAAGAGACGAGAATAGATGAACTCGAGAAACAAAACAGAGAGAGAGAACATCGATATCGCGTACAGGACACAACCACCGACGTGGACAGGGGGAGAGACAGAGAGACGTAGCAAGGGTGCTAAAGCGGTGCGCGCTCGTCGACAGATCTGGAGATTCACACCAAGATACCGACGGAAACAAAAACTACACGCTGATTCCGTACTTTGTGCGGTGGCCAATCGAAACGCCGAGATAACCAACTTTTTAAGTACGCGTCGTTGTCACGGCTGCAGGAAAGAACCGCGCGCTCGCGCCAATGTGGCAAGATTTGTCGACTTCTGAAAGAATCGTCTTACCTCTCTACCGAAAGAGCAACCTCACATGTGTCGCCCGACTGCGGAACGAGTGAATATCCGTCGGTTGCACCGTGTAGACTAAGCGCGCGACGCGAATAGCGGTGAAGACAGCAACACTTTTTGGGTGGTTGGAGAAGCGGTCTGGCGAAAAAAAACAGTAGAAGTACAAAATACCGTGTACTGTTGAATGTAGCTCGGCAAGCCTTGCGGCCGGTCATCATCACAATGCTCGAGCGCCCTCTCGCCGGGCGCCTACGAATCGAGAGGAGAGCCAGTGGCGAATCGTGACGTGTTCCGCTCACCCAGCAAGCGACGCGACCTCGTGTCCGTCGTTCCGTAGCCCTACCAGCCCATGGGCAATGGAAGCTGAGTCTGAGGCGCGAGCGGCAGCGGCAGCTTCTCGTCGCCAGGGGCGCCGCCGCCGCCGCCATCCGAGAGACACTTGGGTCCTCCGTAGGCGACCTGGAGCTGTCGAAAGCGCTGCTGTTGCTGCTGCTGCTCGTCCACTGTCCCGGCGGTCGGCGAGGCGCCCTCCTCGCTGACACTGGCGTCGTCGCCCTCGCCCGCCGACGACGGACCGCCGTTCGGCACGTAATGGGGGTCTGCAACCGGGTGAATTCTAGTGCACGGTGGGCGGGGATTTCTGTTGAGTGTGAAGAAAGAGCACACACCGTGGCCGCTGGGCGGCGAGCTGGTGAACATCATGGCGTGGTGGCCGGCGCCGACCTCCTGCTGCGTGGGCGGCGGCGGGCCGTGGCCCATTGCGGCGGCCATGTGCGCCGGCAGGCCCGGCCCCTCTCCCAACGGCGCTTACGGCGGCTGCGGGCCGGGCGACGGCCAGAAGTGGCCCATGTTCGGGTGGAAAAACGGACCGCCGGGTCCTGCAATTGACACTAAAAGTTGTTGAGTCATCTGAGCTGCTAACACATGTTGGGACTCTACTGTTAGGGTACCGTTCTGTAGGCTATTGTAGGTGTGTGTGTGCGCGCGTGCGTGCGTGCGTGCGTGCGTGCGTGCGTGCGTGCGTGCGTGCGTGCGTGCGTGCGTGTCGGCGCGGCGACCCCGCCTATTCTCTGAATTTCAAATGCGCTTGAGCGGAGCTTTGTGCCAGTCGAATGGCACTTGTTGGCCCCCTCATTCCCCCTCCCCTCGCCAAAGCCGTCGCATTTCCGGGGGCGTCTAAGAAGCTCGGCCGAGTCCCTCCTCTTCTTCCTCAGTCGGCGCTCGGCGCCAAGAATTCGATTCTGGCCGCGCCTCTTCGGTCACTTAATCGGCTCGGGACCCCTCGGTCAATCCGTCAAACGCAGGCCGCGCTGGCTGGCCGGGCCGCCGCGTCGCCGACAACGACTCCCCAGCTCTCTCGCTCTCTCTCAGTCTCTCTGCTTGGCTCCACGGCTGGAAGGACGAACGGCGCGGCGATCAATTCACGCGCGGCCCTTGAGGCGGCGTCGGCGGCGGTGGCGGCTTGGGGCGGTGTCGCCGCCTGCGCCCCCGTAAACGGCCGCCGCCGTCGGAGTCGGCAGGCAGCCGATAAGCGCACAAAACACCGCCCGAGGCCACACACGAGGGTGCGCGCGAGCGAGCGCGTGCGTGCCAGCGGCGCTGCGGCGGCGAGCAAGAAGCGAGAAAACAAAAAAAGGCTGCCGAACCGGGCTGTAGCTGGTCGAAAATGCCGCCGCCGCCGAAGCCGTCGTCGCCGCCGGCAGCGCCCAGCAGCGCGCCCCGGCCTCGTCTGCCGACGCGGATGCCGCCGTAGCGCATCTGCTTCATGCGACGCTCCTTCGAGCGCCGGTTCTGGAACCACACCTAAAGCGGCAACCGAACTTCGTCCAGTAAAACATGTGCATACAATGTACATGAGTAACGCTGCCCATCCGGCGTTCTTGTTTTGAGAAAACCCCCGAGTATTCAAAGAACGCGGGCAGTAGCAGTGCTTTCGCGTTCGTTTTAGCGGCGCGTGTCATGCAAAAAGCGAAAGCAGGCGGCGCTTGGCACTGTCGTCGCCCCAATACAGTAGTCCACTCATTCAGCCCTTCCCTTTCGCCTTCCCGGCTTCGGAGCGCGGCAGCGAAGCGCGGCAGCGAAGCGGCTAATCGAGTGTCGCAGCGGCGGAGGAGGAGGAGGAAGGAAGGAAGGCCAGGATGGGCGGCAGGTGAAGTTGGGTCCGTCCCGCGCGTCCGTCCCCATGGGAACGGGCCGAGTAGCTCATTTCCCCGCAATCATCGGCCGGCTCCGAATCTAATCAGCGCCGCCTAAGCCCGCCGGCGGCCAGCCGACCCTCGCGTTAATTAAAAGCGCGGGACCAGCAGCTACATATGCGGTACGGTAGTCGGCGACCGGTATTGTGCAAAGAGCGAGAGAGGCGGCGAGCCGGCTGACAAGGGGCGCCAAGCCCACTAGACGACGACGACAAGCGCTTGCGTCAGATGCACGCCTATCCTAGTGTAGGGCGCACCTTTGGCCGAGACGGCTCGGGTTACACAAAGAGCCGTCGCGTAGCGCGCAAGGCAGCTCGAAAACAACGCGGAACAACAAAGGCTGCTCGCCGACCTGTATGACCCTCATGGCCAGGTTCGTCTCCTGCGCCAGTTGCTCTCGGACGTGCCGGGTCGGCTTGGGCGTCGCGCTGAAGGCGGCCTTGAGAACCTCGAGCTGCTTGGGCTTGATCGTGGTCCGCGGCCCGCGTCGCTTCGAGCCCGCACCCGCACCCGCACCGGCCGCGCCGCCCGGTCCCTGGGGCGCATTCTCGTCCACCACCCCCACCGCGGTCGACGACGACGACGACGACTGCATGGGCGGCGAGCCGGACGCCTTGGCCTCGTGCAACACGCCCGGCCCGGACGCGATCACCGACTGGCCGTTGGGCGGCGGCGACGCCAGCTCCGTCACGGACGGCAGCGACATCAGCTGCTGCATGGAGCCGCCAGCGCCGCCCGTGGAGCTGTCGTGCGACAAGTCCTCCTCCATGTCCGAGCCGGTGCCGTCGAGGTCGGCCAAAGAGGCCGACAGAGACGACGCCGGTGGTGGACCTAGAATTGCAGTGCATCAAAAAGTTTTTCCAGAAACATTGTCAGTCAGTCGGCAAGCGGACGTCTCTCTTGTCAGTTTCCCAAATTGTTTTGATGAACGAGCGTTAATAGTGCGAGCAGAAGACGTGCGTGCGAAGCGGATCGACGAGACAAATTGCGATGAAGCCTGGACGCTGTCTTTTCAGGAGACTTCCGCCTATGGCGGCTGCATCGGTTTTTTTTCGAAATTTGCACCGTACACCCGCGTGTTGTATGCTTTCAATTTCCCCGCTCCACTGATCGCCTTTTCAATACTGGCCGCCGCCGCCGCCGCGTCGCACCTCCTGATATTTGCGCCGTCGCGTGCGCGCGTGCGCGTGTTGCAAAGTCGCGTCAGTCAGTACGTATACGGGCGCGCGCGTCACAAAGGCTCGGCCCGTGCGGGCGGGGGTGACAAACGGCGAGGCGGGCCGCGCTCTCACGCGTCGGCGCCGTGCTCGCTAATCGACAAGGACGGCGCGCTACAGGTGCCACCGCCACCACCACCAAGACAAGCGAGGATGACAAGAGACTCCGCCGCGCGTCGTCCTCCGTCGTCGTCGGTGTGAAAGGATGCGACGGTGTCGTCGGCGCTCCTCGCAAACAATGGGATTATCCCCGCCGGCAGTCGGGCGGTTTGTATCGCGCACAACAGACAACAAGTGTTCGAGCGAGGCGATGAGGACCGGCGCTGCTGCACACTGCACACTGACCCCCGAGTGGCTGAAGTGCAAATTAAATGAGCAGTTTACGGTACGGTAGCGATGCGATGCGATCGGCAGCGACTCAAGAGGGAGCGGTTTGCATCAGTGCAACGGTTCCAGGGTTATTCCCTCTGTATGTCACTGCGTCGTCGCGAAAGCGTTGTCCAAACCCGACCCGCTCTCATGTGTGATTTCTCAGCTGTTCGCCATTGTTGGCTGGCCAGCCGGCGACGTCGACAAGCTCGCGCGTAAGCTGCGTCGTCTCCCACGACGCTGGATGGGGTGCGAGGAGGGGGGAGGGGTCCTTCTGAATTCCAAATCAGTTTGTCTTGGGCCGGGCGGTTCCTCCCCCCCCCCTGTCATCAATCAGTCGCCAGCCGTCCAAACAAAAGCCGGCGGAGCTGGCGCGACAATGGCCGCCGGCGCCCGGCCATTTTCCGCTCGTTTTACAGTCGCGCGGGGCGCATCTGCTAGACGATTTGGCGCCTCGCACACCACTGCGCACCCCGTTTTGGTTGCAAGAGAGGGGGGGGAGGGTCGCGCTCTGTCCGTTTACGGGTCAGAGGCGTAAGCAACTGTAAGCTGGACACGGTGGCGGAGGGGGCGGAGCAGGTGGACGGTGTGTATGGCGGCTTTTGTCCAAAGTTGCTGGCCGGAAAATCGCACGACATCGACACCTGCGCGAGCGCGACGCGACGGCGCAAAGAGACGTGATTAATGAAGTGTCAAAGACACGGACCGCGGAGACGCGGGCTCGGAAAGAGGATCTAGGGCGGCGGACACGGGGATTGACTCTGGCTGAGGAAAGACAGGCAAGCGAAGAGAGAGAGATGGACGGTGGAGATAAGGGACGCTTCGGCGCACCTCAATGTTGCAGGCGCGACGCACTGCAGGCTGGATCAGACAAGACGCGCGCGCGCGCGCACGCACGCACGCACGCACGCACGCACGCACGCACGCACGCACGCACGCACGCACGCATTAGGCGTACCGGGCAGGAATCCGTGGTTGTGCGGGTGCTGCTTGCGGAAGCAGGGCTCGCAGAGGTAGCGCCTGCCCTCGACGATGTAGAGCTCCTCTCCGGAGGCGATGCGCTCTCGGCAGACGCCGCAGCGGAAGCAGGCGACGTGAAAGAGCTTGCCGCGCGCGTTCTGCACCAGCTCCTCGCGGCCGATCTCCGCGCCGCAGCCCTCGCACCGAACCCGGCACAGCGCCGCCGCCTCCACGCGCGAACGCCTACAACTACACCAGCACATGGACACACGCCGCAAGCAAGGTCCACGTGATGTGGCGGATCCAGGAGAGGGGAATGGGCCCATTGCCCCTCTCGAAAATGGAAATCAAGGGAAAATGGGGAAGGGCTAGGCGGTGGTAGAAGAAAGGTATCAATCGGACCTACTTTTTCGCGTAGAATCGCTTGTGTTGTCGAAAATGGCACAACTTTTGCCGTTTTATGTAGTAATCGTCAAAAATGGACCGATTAGGCACCCAAACCACCACCGAAATGACGCAAGATCCAGAAAGTTCAACCTTTCTGGATTCCAGAAGACATTTCTGGATCCGCCACTGTCCACGTGAAATGGGCTCGCGTACATACAATTTCTCGTAAAGTGATAGACATTTGGACGGAAGAAAAGAAGTACAAACACGTGGAATCACTCTGGAAAACTTCAAAGCTCAATTGATCGACCTTATATTGGCAACATTCCAGAACGTCGAACCGGCGCAGTGTACCGGTATTCAAACAGCTGTCCAAACATTGACGAGAGTCTAGCAAATCTGTTTATGACGTCAGTCGTGACGTTTGGCGTGTAGCCCTGCCAGTTGTACGAGAATCAGCTGTACACCGTGCAGTGCGCAGTACGATGGACAAGCTGCGTTGCTGAAGAAACCTGTAGCAGTGGGCGCAGAGAAGGGAGCCGCGCCGGTCGAAGCAGGACTCGTCCTGGGCCAGCGGTCGGCGGCAGTCGCAGCAGAGGAGGCAGTCGGCGTGCCAGCTCCGGTCGGCCGCTTGGAAGAGGTAGCGGTCGACGATGGGCCTGTCGCAGCCCGCGCAGCAACAAGCCATCGCGAGGAACAATGCCGCCGTCGACTGGTAGAACTATAACTCGTCGTCGGCGCGTCAGGGCGCCGCCGCAGCCGCCGCAGGAGCCGCGCGTTTTTGCCGGGAGAAACGGCGGTGCAGACGAGAGATAAAGCCGTCAGACGGGCGCGGCTGCCTTCGGAGGGGGCGGGGCCTCCTCTCGCCCCCGTCTACCGTGCCCGTCGCGCGCGCCTCCAATCAGCGACGGCCCAGGATTATGGCCGCTAGCACCCCGCGCGCGATTCCTCCATCGCGCTCCTGCGGCCGAGGCTAAAAACCTATTGTCGTCGTTCCGTTCGTATCGGTTGAATTTCGGTCTCGACAGGGCGCGCGCGCGCGCGCGGGCCGCACGGCGGGAGCCCATATACGCCGGTCGTACACTTCTCTCTCGCGCACTGGCGGCGGCGGCGGCGAGTCAAAGGAAAAGACGACTCGACGACATTTGTCAGACGACGGCGGCGCGCCGGTTACAACCGTCTGCCACTGGCGCGCGCGCTCGCGCCCGCGCATCGCGATCAAGGCTAATCAGAATGGGCGGCAGGCAACGGCGGCAGCGCGAGGGGCCCTTTGTGTCGAGGCGCCGATTAGTCTAGCGGTCCTCCAACCATTGTATTCTTCGCAGCCGGCCGCTGGCTGGCTGCCGGCAAACGCGGGGTCAAGAGCGCGTGCGAGGATCGCGTCGCCGCGACGCCACGACTGGTACCGCTGCTGCCGGCCAGGCGGCGGAGTCGACAGCATCAATGGGCTCGTCGTCGCAAGCGCCGACGGCTCAGTCAATTATGGGGAAACAGCGGCGGCGGCGGCGGCGGCTCGAAAAAGGTGGGAAGACGCCCTCGCGAGCGGCCAAAAGGCGACAAAGCGACCGCGAAAAGTGGCCATACATGAATGGATACAATCGCGCCCTCCGCGAGTGACTGGGAAACAAGTCCCGCGGCGCGAGGATAGAGTCGCGTCGTCCTGTTGACTCTCGCGAAAGCGGTTCTTGCACCGATAATAACAGACTGCAAAGAAAGTACAGTACGGTGATGCAGATGTAGAGTAACGATACACGCCTCCGATGAACGCCCAGTGTAGAGGGTGTGTTGAAAGAATGAACGCCCACTCTCTAATGAACGCACAGGGCGTGCTTTAGAACACAGTTATGCAATGATATGCTCGTCAAAACTGGTATTGTCACGCGTTTGGCTTCTGTAGCCTGTACGCACTAGCTCAAGTTCAACTAACGATTATTCGGTCTGCTCAGCATCGTTGCAACGCCATTTTGTGGTTGAATTCATGAACGCTCAAGGTAGAAAGTGGGTTGAAAAATGAACGCCCAGGGCGTTCATTACTGGGATTTACGGTACCTATAAATTGTACATATAGTAATGGCAACCTACCTAGCTAGGTTACCTAGCCTTTTTTCGGCCTAGGTAACCTAACCTAACCTACCTAGCGCGAAATTCGAGCTACCTGTACCTAACCTACCTACCTAGATTTTGCCGTTACCTACTAGATTAAGGTTACCTACCTAGGCAAAAATTCATGGAGCCAAAAAATGGTATGTGCAAACAGAAGCATTTGCACATACAGTAGGCGAACGTGGCCGTTGTTTTCGCTTCCGGCGGTCGGATTTGCCTGGTTGTTGTCGTTGGCAAGAATATTATTTCTTTGTCAGCTGCGTCTGTGTCGAGATATTCGTAGCCTGGAATACATTGTAGTCATTCTATGTAGTCTACAGAAACTGAATCGTTTTACGTTAAGAATGCTACTCAAGAACACCTACTGAATCAGTGTGTGGGCGGGGTTTGGACTCGAGACATCATTCCCTCAAACTTAAGAGGGCGTCCACGGCAAAATCGACCACGGATTTAAATAAAAAAATAGATTTCCTTTAAATTGTGACCAAAAGGTACACCCATAGGCACTGTGTGGCATGCCACATTTCGTTTTGCTCAAAGCCATTTTAAGTCAGAAATATAATTTTTTTAAGTTTGCGTCAAAAATTCGGAGCGTTGGACGCGCCCCCATTCTTTGGCCCATTTCTCACGTTTGCTCGCCGGAATCGGAGGTTCCCATATGTGCTTATATAGTAGACACCTACCACTTGGTGGTAGCACGTGCATTCGCCATTGCGTCCACCCAGCTGGCGGCATGCGGAGTGCAAAATGGCTAAGGAACAAAAGGCCGAAAATTTGCCTGCGCACGATGGATTTTTGAGCTTTATGTCTCATTCGATAGCGCATGAATGGACCTATCTGGGTTCCAAAATTTATGCCCGGCATTCAATCTGCGCAAGAGTTATGGCCGAAAAACCTCATTTTTAGCCGTTTTTTCGCAGTTTTTCACGAATAACTTCCCTAAAATCATTAGCAGGCTTTCCAATTTACGTCTGTGTTGTGCCTCCATTGGCCCCCACATGTATCGAGTCTCACTGAAATTTGACGATTCTCATGCATTTGTAAACATTTAGTGCAATTGTGAAGTGCTGTTTCATGTGTGATCTCACAGGTGTTGCATAGGCAACATGAGTAATTTAGGACCGTTGAAGAGCAGCAAATACACGTTCACAGACCCTGTCGTACACAGCAAAGCTTGTACTTGTAGCTTGTTATTAGAATAAATTAAACAATCCCCTCTCTACATCCTTGTGTGTCAATTCGTTACACCCTTCAATTTGTATGATTGCCTGGCCTCCACCTGCGTACAACCCAAACGAAATATCGAGCTATGTACAAAATGGCTAATTGAATAATTAATGGTATTTTGCACTGAATGAAGAGCTACCTATATGTAGTCGCTGTATTGAGTTTGGACGTGCTGCAGTTAGGCTTGGTTAAAAAGTCATTCTCTTTTTGAGAATGTTGGAGCACTATCCCAGCGAAAAAACGCAAAAATTGTGCAGTGGTGAGAATCGAATGCCCAACCCTCAGGGAGGATGCCTAACTATTCAGTCCAGCGCCTTAACCGAAATTGTCGAATTAAATTTTTAAACTACAAAGTATTCAACAAAAGTTGTTGTATTAATTTTTTTCACGGACCTTTTGTGATGTGAAAGCATTCTCTTATCTGCCACTTAGTATTTGTTAGTAGGTTTGTATGTTTTTGACACACCATACACTTTTGGACAAATGACAATGACAACGACAATTACAATGACAATGACAAAAATTCCAATTAAAAACACTATTTCTTAAATTTCATTTAATTGCCCTGGCCTTGACACAGTGCTGTTACGTGCTTTGGACAGCCTTTACATATGTGGAGTGGGGAACTCCGAGTATTAAGGAGCAATTGTTACATCCATGCCCACTCAATACTACATTCCTACCTTGAACCCCATGGTCTGTCACTGTATTCGTGTATACATGTACGACAGGGTCTGTGAACGTGTATTTGCTGCTCTTCAACTGTCCTAAATTACTCATGTTGCCTATGCAACACCTGTGAGATCACACATGAAACAGCACTTCACAATTGCACTAAATGTTTAAAAATGCATGAGAATCGTCAAATTTCAGTGAGACTCGATACATGTGGGGGCCAATGGAGGCACAACACAGACGTAAATTGGAAAGCCTGCTAATGATTTTAGGGAAGTTATTCGTGAAAAACTGCGAAAAAACGGCTAAAAATGAGGTTTTTCGGCCATAACTCTTGCGCAGATTGAATGCCGGGCATAAATTTTGGAACCCAGATAGGTCCATTCATGCGCTATCGAATGAGACATAAAGCTCAAAAATCCATCGTGCGCAGGCAAATTTTCGGCCTTTTGTTCCTTAGCCATTTTGCACTCCGCCTGCCGCCAGCTGGGTGGACGCAATGGCGAATGCACGTGCTACCACCAAGTGGTAGGTGTCTACTATATAGGCACATATGGGAACCTCCGATTCCGGCGAGCAAACGTGAGAAATGGGCCAAAGAATGGGGGCGCGTCCAACGCTCCAAATTTTTGACGCAAACTTAAAAAAATTATATTTCTGACTTAAAATGGCTTTGAGTAAAACGAAATGTGGCATGCCACACAGTGCCTATGGGTGTACCTTTTGGTCACAATTTAAAGGAAATCTATTTTTTTATTTAAATCCGTGGTCGATTTTGCCGTGGACGCCCTCTTAACATGTTATAGGTTGTACAGTAATATACACTCTCAGCTCAGAGGGGCGATCTTCATAGGAAGAACAATCATGGAGTGGGGATTCGGGGGCGTCCGCTTTAAAAAATGATGTGTATCCAACTCACTGTAGCCTCACATAAAGCCTGTAATACTGCCGCCTCCAAGTACTCTGGATTCGCCCAGATTGAAACATCTGCCCTCACCCTGTTAGTGCTGCAGAAAGTGTGAAGCATATCAGTGACGGATCCAGGATTTTGCGACGGGGGATTCTGATTTGATTGTGATTCTTAGAATATGTAGGCTATGCTATAAAATTTTCCGTATTTGAATTGTGCGCATACAGAAAGAAGTGCACATTAGTGTTCATTCACTGCTTACACTCATAAATGACCTTAAGCGCCAGTACACTCACCGGTGAGTGTTTGAAAAGAGGCTGTCCTTGTGAATTTCCGTTTCTAGATGTGGTCACTGCTTCTAGAAAGAAAATCAATGTTTCTAGTAGAAGTAACATTTGTACAAGAAACACTTGATACTTTTGTTTTGAACTGTTCCCGCAATACATCTAGAATCAATTTCGAAGTGTGTACTAGACATGTCTGTTCTCAAGTTTTATGTTTCTAGTCTTCTAGTCACCAACAAGGATGGACATTATTAGTGTGCACTTATAGGGCCAAAGTGTGAAAATGTACAGGTCATGCTGTACAAAACACTGTGGTACAATGCAGTTTGTACTAGGAACAACGCCACACAAGACAAATTTCTAGTGACAAGCAGAGCAGTAGTTGCAGCGAAAGACAACAGAGGTACAAAATCACAAGCCTTTTACAGAAAGCAACATTGAACCTACAGTAAGAAACGTTCTTTGCTTCTAGTAGGGGGGCCTGGTAAGGTGGGATCATTGTAGAGGTAGTGGCGCTTGGTGTGAAACCTCCCAAAACAGCCTTTGTCACACAAAAAAACTTTGCATTTGCAGCAGAAGTACTTCGTCTGCACACGCTGCCTGTGTGCGACACATTCCCTCCTTGTTCCAAGAAACAGTCTTGGGTAGTGGCCCATTTCATCGAGTCTCAATTTGGAGACGGACTTGTCTGGCAGTTGCTGTGGGGCCACATCAGTTGGATTGAAAGCATCTGCACTTGGTTCGGCACCATCATCATCCTCATCTGATTCTTGCGATGATGCGTTTTCAGTAGAGAGCAAATGCAACGCATAGTCCTTCAGTTCCATGGACAAGATGCGTTTTGCATCACAGTGTCTGATCTTCTGTTCATTGAAGTCATTATACAGAACCACTGCATTCGAAACCGCCCAATCGAGGCCCTGCAGAAGAACGCCAGAGACGTACCATCTCTGACTTTTGTGATGCTGCTTCGTTTGGGCACAATGCTGATCGCTAAAATGTCAAATGGAATGACACAAGATGTGTTTCTAGAAAAGTTGAATTGCATACTGGATGTCGACTCGTCCCATATTTTTGGTGTAGTCGGCTGCACAAGCAGGTTGGGCAATTTGCAGCTTGTAAGGCTGCCCTTTTTGGTCTTTGCCCTTTCTCGTGCAGAATGTTGGCCCATCGGTTGATTCATCAATTGAAGTTACAAAAGTCACCAACGTGTTATCCATCCAGCTTAGTGCCATAGTTTCTCCTAGAAGCGAAATTTTTTAATGTACATTTCAAGAAACAAGTACTTGAAATGCAGTACCTGTGTTTGTGAATCTTCTTAAACATTGGCCACGTTTCAATTCCTTGACTGCCGCTGGAGTTGGAATCCTACGAGTGCCCATCATTATCTCAGTTGGCAAATTGCTTCTCTGCTCTCTGCGTAGGGTTCCACAAAAGTATGTCTTCCTGGCAGCCATACCATAGTTCATGTGAACCGTAGTATAATATCGGTCAGTGTAGACCTAGACACAGTACTGGTTACTGTACTAGGAACACTGCAAACACATAAACGGTCATGGCAATCACTTACGCAAAAACCTTGGTCCAAGAAATTTTTGAGGCCTGTCGACTCTCCAGACAGCAATGCGTAACAGTACGCAACGATGCGGCCCCACACGTTTTGGTACGGTATAGCACCGGCAGAATGGAGAATTGACGCGTACACATAGCCATCTTGTGGATCGCAGATGCAATAGTACTTCAGGCCCTCACCTTGTGGCTTGTTCTTTATGATTTGAACAAGACCACAGCGGCCCTAAATGGAACAATTAAATTGTTGCATCAACAAAAGTGCTGAAACGGACCTTGAAAGAAGCCATCTCTTCATCTAGCGATAGTTTCTGTTGTCTGGGATGCCTCATTTTTTGGAACTGTTGTAGCAACAAAAGCAAAAATTTGTCAACTTTGTGAAGTTTGTTGCTAGAGGTTCCTGCTGTCGGCTCCTCTGGGTCATAGAGTTTGCTGTGTCTGTACCAGGACAAAAATTTGTTTCTCGTCATATGAGGCCTCACAGATTCAAGAAACAAATCTTTGTTTCTTCTTGTCCAGTAAGATGACAAGCTTGCGCGCTTCTCAACGTCCATGTGAAAGATGGCGGCAATGAACAGAACAGCCTGAGGCCACTGGAACGTGGGCCATGAGCTGCCCAGCTCGGTCCTTCCAGCCTTGTTTGTGCACGTCAGGAAGTGCCGCACTGCTTTATGCGCCATCATCACAAATATTTCTAGGAACGTTTTTCCAGTGTAGTCTGGCGTCCTTTGAGGGTTCAGTTCGTCATTTGGTGTCCACAATGGGGGTGGCTTCTGCAAGGGTGGTCGGTTGATCCACTGAAAATCAGCGGGCAGTGGTGGCAGGCGCCGGTTCGCCTCCATCTGCTCTGCGTTTGTGATCGCGACAGCATCCCTTAGTTTCGCTCTCTTACTAGGGAGAGCTTCATCCTCATCAGGTTCTGCTTCGCTAGACGAAGTGCCGCTTCCGTCGACGAATTCTTCGTTAGTGACATGGATGAGAACCGGGCCGCTTTGGTCAGTTTCCAAAGCCACTCTGCTGGTGCTAGGTACATCAGCGTCCATATTAGTAGCTAGCTAGGGGAATACAAACGTTACGAGAGCATTGTGAACACCACAAAATAGTGCGAACGCACAACAAAAATGGCAACTGTAGCGCAAACAGTTTATATCAGACGCACAACTCACTCGTCAACCACCAACTGTCAACCAACAGGAATAGTGAACCTAGACGCGATGCGTGCAATCAAGTGGAGTCATTCTCAGACATCAATTTCTTCAGCAGTTGCGCAATTTTTACTGCATTTGCAGCTTCATCCGCTGCGTTTGACGACGCTTTAGGACTGTGCATTTCACTTGCGAAGAGGTTCGGGTCCGAGAATTGCGAGCCAGTGGCCCTCTCTGCAGCTGACCCCTCCTCTTTGTCCTCCGGCTCCTCCTCGTCTGAGCCACCTTCGGTTCTAGAAACAGCATGTGCACGTCAGTGTCTTTGGCGTGTCATTAAGCGTGCAATTAACAGCACCCAGTGGGCGCTGTCACAGCCGTTTCCTCTCCGTCGTAGTCAGATTTGTCTGCCGATGCGACGCGTCTGCGCTTCCTAAATTTACGCACCCCTCCCGCTCCCTTCCCCTTCCCCACCCCTTCGCCGTTGCCCAGACCTGCTAGTCTTGGCCGGCCCCTTATTTGCAGGCGCTTTCAACCTGATGCGCAGTCGGTTGGAAGGCTCCCCTTTCTTGTGCTCCTTTTCTTGTTCCTTGAGCACTTTGTCAGCGTTCTCGTCCCCCCAGCATGGCCCCTGCAGTTTGCGTCCATCGTGCACAGGTGGCAATGCCGGCAGTGCTAGAAACGTGGCATGTGTTTCTAAACACATGCATGGTGCATTGTTCATGTCCAAATTTTCACCGTCCTGCTTCGCCCTCTTGGCCTTTGATGGCTGCAACTTGTCGGAAAGGGACAGCTTCTTGTGACAGCGTCCCCTGCGCGTGCCGCTGTAGCTGAATCCACGCTTTTTGTGTTGCGCGACCATGTTTCGGATCGTTTCCAAAACTCGTTCCTTGACCGCCTGTGTTGTTGGACTTTGACATTGCATTGCAAACGGACACACAGGTGCACCTAGACACATCGTACACACCTTTTGGTCCAGCTTGTGCGCACCAGTCACGCTCATTCCTCTGCGAATGCACTCTTGTATGAATGCAGGCTGCTCCTCCACGGCAGCGTTGAGAGTGAAGGTGTCATCACGCCAGGTGTGACTGTATGTCGGCCGCATACCTACATTTTCTAGCTTCAGTCAATGCTTCAGTTCTAGACACAAGCATAAATAACTTGAGTTGGACTTACAGTTGTAGTAAACGGGCCCCTGATGGTCAGAGCCGACCATATAGCTGGCGCACTTGACAAATTCGTTCAGTTCAGCCAGCACGGCTGCCGGACCGGACAGTGAAGTCGCCGAAACTGTCGATCTGGCATGGTCCAGAATGAACTGCCAAACCGGCTCTGGCAGCGAGGCACTGCACGGTATGTCCAGGTTGGTGCCCGCTTCGGAGACAAAACCGAATGCCTTAGCTCCAGAGATTAGCAAGGCGGCTTCTCCTCTTTTAATCTGCACACAATCGGTTTTGTCTCCCATGGCTGCCTCAAGTCTGTGGCGCTGCACTGTAGAGTCGAAGCTGGGAACCCTCTTTCCAAAGGAGTTCTTGTGGACTTTTGAATATTTCCTCGCCACACCCTGGTCGCTGTCATCGCCCGCACCCTCCTAGAAACGCACAGTTTGTTCAGAAACAATGCTGATCCTAGTACCGCGTCCTTCAGTCGCTGCTCCAGCTGGTCCCTTTGGAACGCGGTCACTCTCAGCCGCTCAGCCATCTCTCGCCTGAGGTTCCGTTCGGAAGACTTGCTCTGCTTGAGAGTGGCATTTGCCTCTCTCAACTCGTGTACCTCCATCTTCAAGCGCTTGATGCGCTCCTTGCGCCTGCTAGCCTTGTCCCTAGAATCAACTCTACTGCACTCCAGTGGCATCTCGCTTCAAGAAACAGTCTGACCTCAATGACGCCAGCCGCTCTTCGGTGCCTCCTCCAGCAGCGGACATGCTCGTAACTGAACTTAAAATGTGCACCACATTCACAAGGTTCAGACAGAGGCAGGTATGTTCCTCGCTACAAACGTTGGTGTACTCAACAAAACATTTATTCGCATACACGTCACATGCCACACACCGCTCTGTTTCTGGAATCGCCTACTACGCAACGCAACATGCCCACCTACTGATGCAATGTTGGGGGGTGTGGGGATTGGTTGGGATGAGCCTCTCAGGTTAATTTGCCCAAGCCGTTTGCCTCCAAAAAAGCCTCTTTTTCCTCTGCGGTCATTTTAGACAAGTGCGACTTCAGCAGTGTCTTCAGTTGTTCAATTTTTTTCTGTTTTGCATCCGCCCCACTGCTGCTGATCGACTTCGCCGTGCTGCCAGACGCGCCTGCGATCGAGGTCGGCGTGCTGCTAGAAGCGACTGCGCCTGCGGTGCTGCTCGGCTGTGCCTTGTGTGCCATTTGCTGAAACAGTTAGTTTCTTGAAACACGGCGTGGTGAGGGACAGTTGCAGTAACAGACAGCACCTTGGCCTTGGCACGTGGAGCCTGCTCCGAATCCGTCGCCTTCTTTTTGCCTCCATGACCAGGTGCAGCTGCCGCCTTCTTGACCCTCTTGGCTGCAGATCCCAACGCACTGGAACTGGACTGTGCGGTCCTCTTCCTGTTAGAAGCGCCAGCAGCAGCAGCGGGCGCGACGACCGACGCATCATCGGTGACTAAATGCAAACAGCACATTGCATCTAGCAACGAAATGAATGAGCAGCAGCATGCGCACTAGAAGCAGCAGGGCTAGGAGCGACAGAGCTAGCGGCAGAGTTAGAAGCTCGTGCAATGGCCCTTGTGACCGTTTTGGTGTACAGTTGCTGGAAGCGGCGAAGCGCGTTCCGCATGCTTGCAGTGAGCAGCTTTGTTGGCAGGCCCTGCAGTTGGATGCGCAAGTGTTGAAGTATGCTCCTCACTGGGTCCACGTTGTTGTCCAGCATCTGATCGATCGGATCCTGTGCAGGATCCGATTCACCAGATCGACTGCCTCTGTAGGACGGTGTACTCGGAAAGTGCACTGGTGTGCCGATCGCCTTTGCCGCATAGCGGACTTCGTCATAGAAGTCGTACAGAGTCCGGTAGATGAATTGCTCAACAGCCTTGGTGTCCTTCAGGTCACTGCTGGACAGCTTACGCCATCGCCTACTGATGGACTGGCTTAGCGCTGTTGGCAAACTGTCCAGTTGCATGGGACGCAGCAAGCATCCCACGCCGTCTGCACGCGGGAACAGAATCCCGTAGTTTGAAACGACTCTCTGGACGTCAGCGACGTCGCAGACGTCCTCTGCCTCAGCAGAAGTGAATCGCGCTTCTTGAACCGTAGTGACAAGCATGTCCCCTTCTTGAAACGGTTCTTGCAGTGTGACCGCCATCCTCACACTCTAAATTGGCATTCACCTCCACCTACCACCACCTAACAAAAAGTACATGCATTACCGTGGAAGCCATGTCATTGGATCTCATCTCTGGGAACCTTTGCAGCACCCTACACGCTTCTTCTAGCAGCTCACTACTGATGCTGGTGCACGAGCGTGCAGACTGTCTTGTGTCTACATGCAACTCAAGCAGTGCTGCTTCTAGCAACAGTGAGAAAAAAGGCACCTCACCGCCGTCTTCCACGTCGGCTGTGACAGGCACGACGGGCTGGCTCTCGACTGCCAAAGGCTGGCCCATGATGCCCTCCACGTAGTTTGTGAGTGAACTGATGATGCAGTCATCTTCGTCGCGATGAGGAGCAGCGTCACCGACAGGTGCGATGGTGGGCGGAACCACAACGTCCCCTTCCCCTTCCAGCAACTGGTCCGGCATCTGCGCTTCGGCGAGGGTCGGATCATTGGCGAGGGGCGGGTGATTCCAAGGGAATGACGAAAAGTCAGTAGGATTCGAATCTGTCGGATACGAATGATGGATCTAGAAATACAAGAGAACCAAACAAGTGGTGTTGCAACACTGGACGTGCCAGCAGCCCGCGAACCAGAGCAGGCTGCGCAGGCTGTGTGGGCTGATGGTAGACATTGACACTGACAGGGCGCTGACGAGCAAAGCGGACTTGCGGCAGCTGTTGCTGGTGCACCTGCGTGTGTGCAGTGGTCTCTTCCATCTTGCGGTAGTGCTCTCGCTGCTCAGTCTGAAATTTATTTGTTTCTAGGACAACAACCGTATGTGACTGTCAGACCATCACTAACGAGGAATTGTTGCAGCCTCTCCTCCATCTTCGCCAACCTAGCTCCAATGCGCTCATTTGCCTCATTTTGTTGTTTCACCAAATCATCAATCCTCTCTTCCACCAACTTTTGAGCCACCGCAAAGGCCGAGCACTGATTCTTCAGAGTCACTAGTGCTGACGCACTTGTTCCTAGATATGAATTTCATTTGTTACTTCAACACCCACCCACCCACCCACCCACCCCCCGAAAGTGCCTCAGTTTCCTCACCCTTGGTGGCAGCGACGTCGTTCTTAATAGAGTCCATTGAACCGAAAAGTTCATTAATTGGCGTTTGAATCTCAACCTGTCGTTTGTCATAGTTGGTGCACAGAGTGGACCCAACAGCCTCAGCTGCCTTGCCGACCATGTCCGTAATCCATGGCTTGCTAAACGCACAA
The DNA here is from genome assembly GCA_030248085.1 of Paralinhomoeus sp. GSCO2_6. NCBI lineage: Eukaryota > Metazoa > Nematoda > Chromadorea > Monhysterida > Linhomoeidae > Paralinhomoeus > Paralinhomoeus sp. GSCO2_6. Next base: position 2,704 of record JASAMY010002517.1, on the reverse strand, counting down.
AAGACTGTGTCTAGATAAGGAATTTGCAGCTAGAAACACTAAAACCTGAGCTGCAGGATCTTGTGCACTTCATTCTCTACCGGCTGCTCCCCTTTTCTTTTCTTCAGTGCCACAGAGGCGTGTGCACTTTCCACAGCATGGAAGCCCTCGGCAACTGCAGTGGACACACTGTCAGACGGCTGAGTTCTGTCATGGGGAACCATGGGACTCAGGTTGGCAGTGAGAGGAGGTCTGAACTCATGGGACTGTACACTGAACAAAAGCTTCTAGAAATGATGGCTTACTCGGCCCGCAGATTCCTGAAGCGGGAAACTTCCCACAAGCGCCGACCGAAAAAGGTGCTGGATGCCTTCTCGAAAACAACGATTGCCAGGCCCCTGACATCCACACACTCAATTATCGTATCGATCGGACCGTCAGAGCCCAAAATCTGGCAAGGTGTGCCAGCTAGCGTGGCACGGCTTGTCGTTGTTGTTCCCTTGATGAGCGCATTCATCATTTTCAAATTTGAAGGATCACCACCGAGCACAAGAGGTGGGATTTTGCAACTGTTCTTGTCGCGAATGCGAACTTTTGCAGCAGCATGCCACTAAACAAATCAATCAGTAAAACAAATCTGATGCAGATGGAAGCAGAAACTAGAAACAGACAAGGGAAACAACAAGCTTACACTTTTGTCGATGACGCTGCTTCCAGCCATGTCCTTGAAATGCATGTTGTAGTACACATTCCCTTGAGCATCGATAATGGACCTCTTGATCTTCCCCTCCCAGAATTTACCGTCATCTACACATTCCACATCTTGATCCACGCTCAGAATCTCGTTTCCAGTCTGCCTGAGCTTCGACTGCCAGAACTGAACAGTTTCTAGTTACAGCGGAACTAGTTACAACACCCCACTTCTGACCAACCAACCATTCTCGCTGCACGGATCAGTTCCTTTTTCTCAGCAGTCGTGACATCATTGAACACTTTGTTCCCCTTTTTGCTTTCAGCAACAGCGAGCGCCATACATTCCGTCTCAGCGAAAGAAGCCGACCAACTCTTTTGAGAGGAGCATTCAGTTACCACCTGTGGCAAGAAACAAAATACTAGTGTGTCACTAGAAATACTAAAAATGGCACCCACCATGTCCTTTTGCAAGCATGGCATCTCATTGCAGTCGCCGCTGTTCAGTTGAGCTAGCTCCTGCTCAAATAGAGTGCCACACACCTCAACCATCTCAGGGTGGTTGGCCACTTCCTTTCTGACAGAATCGGAGTAGTTCCTCAATTCACAACTGTGCACCTGCAACAACACAAAAGCACACGTATTTCTAGAAACATCATACAGAAAAATTGACAAAAACAGAAATACATTAACACAAAAGCACGTATTTCTAGAAACATCATACAGAAAAATTGACAAACACAGAAATAGATTTAAAAAAAGACAATAATTGCTCTTCTAGCACAAGCTACTGACCTGCTGCTCATCCCCAGTCACTTGGGGCCCCTCCGAGGCGCTGTGGGCCTCGCCAGTCAGCTGGGGTGCCTCAGAGGCGCCACCCCCCTCGCCAGACATCTGGGGCACCTCAGAGGCACCGACCTCTTCTCCAGTCGCGCCGACCTCTTCTCCAGTCGGCTGGGGCGCCTCAGGCATGCCATCCCCCTCTACAGACGGCTGGGGTGCCTCAGAGGCACTGACCCCCTCAGCAGTCGACTGGGCCGCCTCAGAGGCACTGAGCATTTCACCAGTTGGCTGGGGCGCCTCAGCAGCACTGGGATTCTCCTCCGAGACAGAAGTGGAAGGTCCGAACTGATTTTCTAAAGCATCGCTGAGCCATTTGCACACTTCTAAAAATTGTTCTAAAAAAATGCACTTCTAAAAATTAAAAAAAAAGCTGAAATACAAGTTTTCATCACGAAAAACGCTGCTATTCAACAGTTCTCACCTTTCACGACGTTCTCAGCTTCTTCCATTTTACAAGGATGATGTAATCCAAAAAAGCAACCAAATTTGAGTAAAATAAATCCCAAATTCCGATGAAATATTCCAAAACTTGATGAAAGTAAAAAAATAAAGCGATTCCTCCTTGTAACACACTGTGCGCAATGAAACACTATTTAAAGCAACACGCTACACAGCAGTATCAATTGTGCACCAAAATACTGGCGTTTCTTGCTTTTTTAAACGTATATTTCAAGAAGCTGTCCACGTTTCTAGGAGTGCTGCAAACCGCTATTGTTTCTTGTACAATCACTTCCGTTTCTAGTACAGTGCACAAAATGCCACTTTTATGATCTGTTCCCACAATACATCTAGAAACAAAGCTCACGAGGACACACAGGCCTGTGTCCTCGTGGAATTTTGTGTACTGGCGCTTAAGGGGATAAGAGGTGTTTTCACGCACTGGATGTTAACGGCAAACAACCAAGCAACTTCAAACGCACGCACGCACGTACCGGCACGCACGCACGCACGCACGCACACACACACACACGCCTGAAATCACTGTTACATGTTGACAAGCTTGATTATTGCATTTTGGATTTGGTGAGCGCTTTCAAAGTTTAAAGTTAAGACTCTTAAAACCTCCTCTAACACTGTCCAGGGTAAAGATAAGCTGAATGCATAGTGCTGGCAAGCACTTCTGGAGGTTTACACTACATGCATGCACTATTGCCTGACACTTGGAGTTACCTAAGTTACCTACCTAAGCAAT